>JAABNX020000047.1:17879050-17894172 GCA_015163995.2 Mormyrus lacerda | reverse complement strand
TATTAGTTAAGTTCTCTCCAAGCGAGCTTGATGGGCCGAATGGCCTCCTCTCGTTTGTATATTTCTTATGTTCTTATAATTATAATTTCAATGATTGGCTATACAGATTTTGTACTGTTTATAAGACAGATATTATTGCTTAGGCTTGTGTAATTACAGTATGGAACCTATTGCTGATGCTAAAATGTTAATAATTTTTCTGAGGAAGGGCATGTCATCATCCATATTGCTGAAACCAAAACATTTAAAACACAAACATGAACAGATACTGGTTACTGAATTGCACTTGTTTTACTTACAGAAGCCTGATATAGAACTGATGTTGTTCTTTTTTTCCTTTTTTTTTCTTTTCTTTCAAAAAACCCAGCAGAAGGTCAGCAAATTGACACCCTTTTGTGTGGACATGACCGTGTAGGGCTACATGCCAAGGGGTCTGGGGTCTCTTTTTCTTCCTCAATATGTCTCAAAGATTGCCTCAAACGATAGACCTCAAACCCATTAATATAAAAAACATGCTCCTTTACAAACATGCTGATGTATCTGTAATCTGAAATGCCGGCAAATTGCTTCATGAGTGTACTTTATAGTCTGTCACCTCAATTATCATAAACTGACTAGGTTTGCTCTGTGTTAATCAGCCTGCTAATAGAGATACAGCAAGTTTTGCTGCTGCTATATACAGCATGGTGTATTGCAACTCAATCAGTAATGTCCAGTCTGCCGTATGCTATAGTTATATATCATGGTGTTTTTTTTTCTGAATAGATCATAGCGATTCCTGTCCTGGGCATGCAATGTCCATGTGGCATTATTTCTACATAATTACCCTGCTGTGATGAGACACTGTGATGATGGCAGGGATGTGCATGTACTGTTTTCACAAAAGTGAAAATAAAGGTCTTGTGTTTATTAAATTATTTTTGTTGATATTTTTAATTCACACTTCACAGTGAAATAAATGTTACCATCCCAGGGGAGGGGGTTTGAGGGACCCATGGAGTTTTTTGTCTCAGGCCCCCAGAGTCCCTAGAATTGCCTGATTGTTTTTATGGGGTTTTAATAGCACTGCAGAGACAGAGCTTCTTTTTGATGGTTCAGTCTACCACCCTATGATAAATTGCTGACAATCACACATTTTTATGACTTTGTGGATCAGACAGATTGTTTGGTACTGTAAGCAGAATGCATTAAATAAATATATTCTTCATTTTAAAATATATTTTATGAACATTCAGTTCAAGTTACACGTAAAACATATATGTATGTATGCATCAATTTTTTATACTGTGACACAGAGTGAAACGTATGCTACTACTTTTAAAAATTTTAGAATGGTGATAAAATTGTTCTGACATGTGCCACAATGTGACAGGTTTTAATGTTTTATATGTGATGTACTCAAGATATCCAAATAGGGACAGGTTAAACCTACGTTGCAGAACCTCTCCCACCTGTAACATAAACGCTTTAATTAAGCACTCTGAGCTTGATGGCGTCAGCCTCACTCATGGCACGTGACAGGTTTGAAGGTCTGATATGTAGTATGTGGAAGTACAGTACCATGAATTAAATGTCAAGCTCTGTTCGTTTCGCGTTTCTAAAATAGCTCTTGTTTTCTGCAGCGGTGTAACTTCGTCTTCTCCGTGCTGCTGCACGTAACTAAGGTGGACGATGCGGCTGAGACGCGCTCTAAAGGGGTTTTCAGACCGAACGCGGCACGCGCTGCGCTCTGAAACCCATTATTTTCTATGGATTCTGCAGCGCACTTTGCTATCGAGCAAATCGCAACGCAAAGGCGGCGCCGCGCACCGCAGTCGAAGTTGAACTGTGCGGCATTGCTGCGCAACAAGACACAGAGATCGAAATGGAGGAGACACTCGTTTTGTTCGTTGTTTGTCTGAGTTTGCTAGAGCCATATGACACAAGCTTATCTTTTATCATGCGAAATATACGCCATCGTGACTGACCGAGAGCCGAGGGGTAAGAACTAAATAAGGAGAATTTTGAAAACCACGCTGACTTTTGCGCTGCAATTCGCGTTGCATCGAGCGCGAACAGCTTTTTTGAAAGGATGCGCAAACCCCACCGCGTTCGGTCTGAAATCCCCTTAAAATGTTCTCGAGCCGCGCCGCGTGCTGCCTCTCACTGAGTCTGCTCCGAGGGAGGATGTCGCACGTTCACCGCCTCCCCGCGAGAGCGTCACGTGCCAACAGGTGGTCCGGCGGCTCGCTGACAGACCGGTTTCTTGCAGAATCGCTGGGCTCCCACTCTCACGCGAGCGCTCAGTATGTCCCCGGTGAGCGGCCTCTAATTTTTTCTCACTTCGACACCGATTTATCAGCGAGCGACTCCTGACCCCCGGTAATTTTTCGGCAGCAGTCGCTCCATTAGCGCCTAATTGCACTATTTCGTGAGGAGGCAGGTGAGTGGGAGTCGGCACTCGGCACAATGATGTCTGACTGCAGGCGGCGTGTTTAGGTTACTTTCTCTCTATCAAAGCCGATGTGCAGCTGGAAAGTCTGCTTCTTTTCAAATAACGTTTCCTCATAAGACTTCTCTGCAGGATCTGTGAGACCTACCGCAAACACGCTCATTTTATAGCCAAATTCGGACATTGTGCGGATGCCCCTCACGCTCTAGTTTATTTTTTGTTTACATTCTTTTTACTGATTTACTTTATTTCGCTCGTCCTTTATTTCATACGCCAGCAGGATAACGTATGTATTTAGGCGAATGTTCAACTATTAAGGTTGGGGGACCAGACAAGCTTGAAAAAAACGCAGGAACCTGAGTGAAATAAAATCAAAAAGTACAAAATATATCGCTAATAATTTACTACTTACCACGAAAGAGTAATTAAAGTGATGTTTAAAGGTGTTTTTAGGTATATTTGTCACGCATCAGAAGTGACACGCTTTCTAAATCTCACGCTCACGCAAGAAATCTATATTATTCCATTATAAACCTGAAATGAGCTACATAAAAAGCTCTGGATTAGTTTACAAACCCTACAGACTATTTACAAGGTAATAAAACTTGCGTAAATGCATGTACATACTTGTCTGGAATTGAAAACCGCACTTCAGCCAAAAGACCAACCCTGATCACTGATGCAGCCCTTTTTGTGACTTTTAGTGCATAACTGAGGATAGAGGGAAGTCACTCAAATTTATTCAATTCAGTTTATTTTTATATAGCGCCCTTCACAACAGAGTTGTCCCAGGGTGCTTTACATGGGTGTGTTCGAACACATTGATATACATATAAAATGAGACACATTTATAAATAACAGAAACCTTCTGATTTGTGTTGTCTTTCAGGATCCAGAGGGCAGGGCAGAATTTGCTTAAAATGTTTTGGGTGTGTTGAGTGTGGCTCCGTGTGACACTTACACAATGACTGTGAGTCCCCTAGGAGGATGTCTAAACAGCTTCATGAATATTTGAATTGCATAGGGGTCTACAGAATCCACGATCATCGCTGTGCTTGCTGTAGTTTAGCTTGAATGGCTTTTTTTAGTGTTCATTTGTGATCAGAATTAACCAGATTTCGAAACACATAGGTCAGTGTGTGTGACTCCCCATTGCTGCTGTCATTCTTCACACCTGCTTGCTACTCTCCCAACATATTACAGTGGCAAGACTCTAATAATAAATCTAATTCTCATTTTTTTTTAATACCGAGCCAGTATTATGACATGTAAGAATATTCTTCTGCCGTTTTATATTACATAAGCAGTTACAAGAAGGATGGATGATGATGTTGCAAACATTTTGCCATTTATTGGTTTATCCTATTTATGAATGTTTGTGTTGGAAGTTGGATGTTCCCTCAGCCCATGGGGAAAATGAGAAGTGTAAGATGTTTTTACAGCACATATGCTGAGATAAAGGGGATAAAATTGCCCTAAAGGGGATATGGGACATGCTAAGAGCAGTATAATGGAAGCAGCAGAGTATGAAACTGGGCTGGTTTTATCTAGGCCTGCTTGTTTTTTTTCTTTCAAGTTTAAGCAATTTGTGTGACTTAAATTGCTGGACTGATCTTTAAGCTCTCCTTAAGGATTTGTCTTCATTTCTTCTTATTTAATAGCTGCTTATCAGGCCTCCCATAAAGCTCCTTCTGTTTTATGGCTTACTAACCTCCCTACTTAATGGGGCCTTTGCATCAGCATGATTAACAGCACATAGTTTAATATAAGCCATGCTACTTGAACAACAAAAACCAGGACCCAGGAAGTATTACCTTTGTGTTATATTATTTGGCTGCTTACTACTTTTTCGACTTCTTGTTACTTGTTAGTGCTGACTTGAATGCTTGTGATTTCCATGTCTGCACTGTCCTGGGGTTTAACCGAAACCCCTGCACATTTCCACAGGTTGTGTTAATTCTGATTCAAGTCACTGTCTAAGTTTGCATTTTTATTTAGGCACTTAGTTGACATGCTACTCCAGATCATCTTGCTGCTTCACCATCATACAATGAGTTATTTTATTGGGGAAATTTTAAGAAATCACAAGAGCAGGCATTTTAACAATCTGTGTACCTGTTCCAGCAATTATGAGGTTAAAAGAGTCTTTGTCCTTAATCACAGCAACACCTGCCATCCTTTTGTTCTTAAAGTGGTGTCGCTGTGAAAGGTGCCCTCAGGATAGACCTTACGTGAGCCGCTCTGGTTTTATTGTGTGGCTGGATTATGTCATTTTTCAGTTCATTCCAGACTAAAGACATTTAAGACTGCTACTCAAATAGTTCAAGAAAACAAATACAAAAATCGTACCCAAAAGTGGCTTGAAATTAACACAAAAGGAAGAATTCCTTTACTACAAAAATCCCCCTTGTTGATATTTACAGTACATTCACATCAAATCCATTGAATGATTGACCAGTTTAGTCCAGAGTGGGCCTAGTCCGCTACTGTTTTCCATAATCCTTCATCCTAACCCCATGGTTCCAATTATCAAGAGTGGAACAGAAAGTGAGACATTCAGTTTGGGGTGATCCTGAGGGGCCTACGCCTTTAGAACATTTTTGTCCAATAGCATCTCAAATGGCCGTATTCAGATTCAGCCTGTTCAGTTTAAACTGTGCTGCGGTATCTCCAATCTGCAGCCAGTGTGGAAGTAAGGACAGCCAGACACCTTGGATCTGACACTACATTATTGCTGCAAATTACAGTGAATCTCTAGGCAGCTGGGATCCAAAGATCTATTGAGACAACAGGGCTTTTCTCTTCAGCGTTTAATACTTTATGCAAGGGGCTGGCGGCTCTAGCCCTCGCAGGGTACACTGTGTTTCATTCCAGTTCAGATAATTAATTTGGCTCCACCAAGCTGAGGATTGAATTAATAACAATGACACAATTCATATTATTCAGCAGAAGACTGGTATTATTTTTAAGAGCTATTTCTGGAGATACCTATAGCTGTAAAAAATGAAAATCACTTGCATTTGTCCTTACAATGTAAAAGTGTAATATCTACATTTAATATTTATTCTGTTGTGTGGCTCAGTGGGCTAAGCCTGTGTGCATGTAATCACAAGGTCGCAGGTTCAAACCCAGCCTCAGCATGTCTGTGGGTTTTTGAGCAAGGCCCTTAACCCCCAGCTCCCTGGGTGCCTCAACAGGTGGCTGTTCTTCGCAGACAGCTTGCTCAACAAAAAGAGTAAAAATGATTTCCCAACGGGGATCAATAAAGTTCAATTATTATTTAGTAAAGCAGCTCTATCTGAACCATGATTTATTGACATTGACATTATAAACTCTGATTGTACTGTTTCTTTATAGTAAAAGCCTTTGTCTTCTGGCTGCTTACATGGGAGTTACTTTATATGAAAATCTGTGTTTTTGATTGTTGCTGGAATTCCAGCATTTTAGGTGAAAATTCATCTACTAAAGGTTCTACTGGCCTAATCACAACAATCACTGGATTCACTGGAGCTGTACTATAGGATTCATTAAGTAAGTTAGCTAGCTAAAAATGTGTGATTTCCCAGTGGTGTGTATCTGCCATTCAGAGCTTTACTCTGTGGAGTTTCATTCCATAAACCAAGTTACTGGAAATAAATATTGAACTGTGGGGGGGCACAAGCAGAGGCAGTCAGAGGACTGTTTATATCAGTGTACCCTGCTTTTATCTCTCCCCAGTAACCGGTTATGACCTGATCCTGGTTCCAGACTCTCGCACCAGCAGTCGGTCTGCTTTCTGTCTCTGCCAAAATGGCAGCATTGCACCCTGTACCGTTTCCACTGAGAAGGACAGTTTGTCCCTAGATAAACATGCCCTTCATGCACCATGCCACCTTGTCCTGTTGTTTGTCCCAACTGGGGGCTCACATACCTCTTTTCCATTAGTGGTATGCCAGTGCTGATAGGAAGCCGGTTCTCATATGGTGCAGAATGGCATGACCGGAGAATTGGCCTGCATTCCCACTGGTTAAAACCAACAGAACTGAGACAAAGTGTTATTAGCCCGTACAATGTTGTGTTTTTGTATTCAAAGGCATTAAAAACACCTGAAGCCCTTTGTGCTTGTGGGAGTGCAGTGTTTAATCTCCAGTGAAGACGGTGCATAATCGATTATAACAGCGCTGTTGAGTCTGCAGCTGACTGCACCCAACAAAAAGGCATTTTAGTCTCTTTGCTCACCTTTTTGGTCTTCTGTGGCTGCTTAACCCACTTAGTAATGCCTTTTCATGGTTAAATAGTAAAAAGGCACTAGCTGGGAGGCTGGGAAAATCGGGGCTCAGTGATACAGGAGATCCTGTCTGTAAGGGCAATGTGGATGATACTGGACAGAGTAAAGTCAGGTGGCATGTCCATTCATTCATCTCAGCCGTGTCCTGTTCCAAGTCCTATAAAAGCAGGTCTAGTTTTGGTCCCGAACCCACATCCTGCTGTAGTTAATTCTGTGAATCAGTCCCTATTTTGCATTTCTTTTGATTTCAGACATGGTGATGTATTTCTTTTATTCCTTCCCACCATTTCATTTATCCCAGCTTGTCTCCTGTACCCATAAAGTACCTGTTCCTTCCCCTCATACCCATGGTACATGTATGGAAGTAAATTAATCACAAAAGTCGTTGATGCAAAAAAGCACATTGAATAAAAAAAGAACTGATTGAATAAAAATGCATTGCATTTAATAATGCTTGTTTAAAAACGCATTGCATTTAATAATGCTTGAATATTTGAGGGCTGTAATTTAATTATACATTTAAGCATGGAATATTTCAATTGAAAATATTTCATTTGTAATTATATTGGTAAAAAAAATCTATGCAAAAGTATTAATCAGTTTACTCTAATTGGTCAGCTTCCCTGATTGGTCAACTTGTCTTACATGTTCCTTCCCTGACTTGCAGTCTGTAGACAGATCCTAGTAGGTAGACAACAAAAAAGGATTGTGTTACGGGGTGACCTCACAATGTCATGGAAATAAAGGCTGGATTTCCAGCTATTAATTTCAGGCAGATTAGAGAACAATGGTTTTTGTAGTGAGAGTTACTTTAGAGCTTAAGACTTTGCAGATTACTTTTACATTTACATGAATGTACAGATATACAACACACTAAAGGAAAAGGAAAAACTGGAAAAGCATAATGGCGCCTCCTTAAATGAGTTCATTTCATTACAGTTTGGGTTTAGATGTAGTATCGTTTGACCATTTAATCAAATGTGAAGTGTACACTATAATTTTCTGATAAGTGGAACAGTGAAGAATAATGTGCAGCACATTGTTCTAACAATGGAACAGAATGAGCTCCTTTTCCTCAAAGGCAGCTCCTCCAAAGTTCAGTTTAGTTAGGTTTACAAATCGTCATGCCTTATTCCGTTGGTGTTTCACTGAGGTAGCTGCAACCCCAGGGATGGCATACGATGCAGTGCAAGAAACAGTTTGCCACAGCCTAGTTGTGTGCAGGGCCGCCGTTCGTCTGTGGCATGGCAGAGTTCTGGGGAGTTTCTGAGGTGACGGTAACTTGGCAAGTTGATTTCACTTTGTCTTGGGATGGTGTGTTACATGCTCCTCGTACCTTCAGAGGTACCCATGCCCACTGCAGCAGAAGCAGAGCTTAGCTAGAGCTCCACATAGAGTTTGATGAGCACTGAGGGTGGCCTGATGCATTTAAAGATGTGATAGTGGCAGAGATGCAACTGGTGGTGGGAGTGTAACAGGGAAGTGGTAGAAACTCAAAGTCCTTCACTTACTGAGCAGACAGGAAAGGTTACTGTTTACCCTGTAGGGCTGCATTGCAGTCTTGCACTGGCCATTAAAATGCAGAAGACACTGCCTGCAACATGACATGAGATGTGGGTGGGTATACTATGCCAGAGGCCCCATTGATAAGGCTGGTCTGTCAGATATCTTCAGGAACCTCAGATGGAATTTGTACACAGGCTGAAAACAGTGCAAGAAGTCATATTAGCCAGCAAAAATGCTGGCTGCGAAAACCAAGAGTCACTGGGATATATTTGTAGGAGGCTCAAAAAAAAGCAAAACAGTAGTACTGCTACCACAATACAATTCAGTTCAATTCTTTATTTTTGTCATTGTACCAGTAAGTACAATGAGAGTTAGTAACTCCACTAACAGTGCAAACTAAAACACAAGACAAGACATTGAATATGTAAATAATATATACAAAATAGCCAGTAAAGTACAAATGTGATAAATAGTACAGTATGTGGCAATGTGGTATGTGGGGGTTAAATGTGAGAGTGCTTTAGTGCCTGCTTCAGCCTGGTTATTACATTGAAGAAAAAAGTAAAACTATTAATACTATGAATAAGAGTAATAATAACATACTCTCACACACATTTAAAATGTAGCAAGTCAGCATGAACAAATTGCTTTGATTACTATTCTTCTTTGTACAGAGACACTTATATTCTTCTAACATTTAGTTGAAGAAGTACCATGGTCAATTGGGACAATGTACGGCTATGGTACTTGGCTCCATGGCGCTTGGTATTATTTAAAGCAGTGTTACCCAAAGTGGTCCTTGGGGACCCCCAGAAGGTCCATATGTTTGGTTTTTATCAGCTCCCTACCTGCCGGAATAGTCAATCCTGTGACCCCAAACCAAGGGCCTAAGGCTGTTGCAGTGTAGAAACATGGTGGTCAGAGCTGCTGTGCATGTAAATGACTCGTTCATGGTACTGCAATTTAACATGAGTTCTGGGGATAATTCATCAGGTAAAATTTTTTGTGTATCATTCAAGCTACTTTGCCATGTAATGGTATATGCCAGTGAGCAGGTGGGATATAAGAATCTTATATATCTGAATCATGTCCCCCCCTTAGTCTCCTTTGCTCGAGGCTGAATAAGAACATTAGGAATGGATATGGGTGTACGCTGGTCACATGACACATTGCCTTTATTCCATGTAACACATCCCCTCATGATATTATAGTCATACAAAAGAAGGCAGAGCATGATTGCAAACCTGAAGACATTATATGCCATAAATGAAGGACATTACCTGCCTCAGTGAGACTTCATTTTAAACTTAATTAAGGTTTTTAAAATTAAGGTTTTAAATTTTTGGTATTTATTTTGTGATTTATTAGTCACTTCATTAGTATACAGAGAATTACCACTACCCAATATTAAATTAAATTTAAAATAAAATAATGTATTTCAAAAATGAATTCATTTAGACTCATTTGCATATTTCTACTGCATTACAATATTAATTAATGGCCATTATTACCATACAATTACATTCTTGTTCTTTCAATTAAGGTGCTAAAAATGTAATCTAACTTTAATGCCGTGTTTGGTTGTGGTTTCATCTTGGTATTTGAAAATACATAAAAAGTCGCTGCACGGACTTTGTGTAACAGAGCACCCTGCCACCTGGGGGCCTTTTATGAGTCTGCAGGGTCTAACCCCCAACCCTGAATGGCACTTAGTAGGAAAAAGGCCAGTCTTTCTTTGGGGGTGGGGGGTGGTTGCTGTGTGTAGTTCACTGAGTTAGGCCTCTGTGCCTGTAATCAGAAAGTCGCCGCTGTAAATCCCTTGGTCTGCAGAGAAGTTCTATCTCGGTTGAGCACCTGAGTAAGGCTTTTTAAACCCCGAGAAATGATACAGGGGTACCAGATAAATAATCCACCATCCACTCAGACACCAAGCTTCATTTTCACCTGTATAACTTAAAGGAGAGCAAGATAGGGTATGCGGAAAACTTAATAGGATAGCTGCTAATCGCCACAAAAGTGCAGCCTGAAAAATGACCACAGAACCTTTGTGGTCCAGTCTAAAAAAACACAATATGCAGTACAATGCACATTCCAACAGCTGAACCAATGTTGATTTTGTTCATGAAAAACTAAAACGAAAATTGTCAGTGAAGATTTCTTATTGACGAAATCTCAGATACTACAATATAAATAACTATGATGAAATGTTCTGACATTTTCATATGGTGATAAAAATGAGACAAAAATGTCAGGATGCAATGAATTTGAAACGGTCCTAATCAGAAGTAATATCTTTAGGTAGGAATAATGTTGATCTAACTGGCTTTAAGCATGTTAACCAGGCAGTTTTGTCTGTGAAGTCTGTCTGTAAACTGTTTTGCTATTGTGCCTGTGTCACAGTTGGCTTTAGGTAGGGAAAAATGTACCGGTACATTGATAAGTTTCATATTTGAAATGCAAGAAAGCAATCCTCAGTACAAACTGCATGGAGCAGTAGTACCAGGTACAATCACCACAAACAGCAAAGTGCTTTACTGAAATGCATAGAAACATTTGAGGGGGCCAAAAATCCACATCCTGCTTAACTTATGTGTTAATGCACATATCTGATGCCGACATAACCATTATTTTGTCTACCTACTGTATAGGGTGCCAACAAACTGGTTACACAAAGGTGCAAAGTGCCAGCATAGATCATGTACGATGCTGGTTTTGCCAAATCATTGCAATTTCGGCTCAGGCAATTAGAGGGAGCACTGCCCCCCTCTCCAAACTCTATCCGTGGATAGAAACAAATACTGTAGTTGCCTTTTTATCTAATGCATTTGAAGAGTTCACTGAACTATTTACAGAAATAAGCACAACCTAGTTGGTTTTCACTAATCTGTTTATGCTTTTGAGAGAAGACACTTGAGTTTTCTTCGTTCAGGTTCTGTGGGCTGGTGTTTTTCCCTATAATATGAATGAATATGCATCATATGCAAGTCTTTTGTTTGACAATAAATATTTAGCAAGTAAATGACTAATAATTTTTAATGTGTGTGTGTGTATGCGAGTGTGTATATTATGTTTATATTACATTGTGGGGGCCAAATGTTCCCCACACTATTATAAAAACCTGTTATTTTGACACTGTGAGGAGCATTTTATAGGTCCCCCCAATGATCTATGATCAAAAAACTGAAAATGCCTGAAGTCATTTGTTTGGTTACTTACTTATGGTTATGGTTAGGGCTGGGTAGGGGTTAAGGTCTTCCTGTTGGGATTAGAGATTTCCCCATATAAATGAGTGGAGAGTTTACAAAAATATATCCACAAAGATATAATTACAAACCTGTGTGTGTGTGCGCATGTGCATGTATGTGTGTACAGGGGTGTAGCCAAATCAAAACAGCATGATCTGATGAGTCATCTTTCCCCCTGCATTCGGACCGGTTAACGTTTAGCAGAAAGTAATTTCATGAACACAGGAATTACATCTTTCGTGACTTCCACTGTCACCAGATATAAACATCATCAGACCTTTACGGGAAATTCTCGAGTGTAAAGTACATATCTGCCGCTGTCTTCCCTAAATAACCTGGAGACTTTTCCTCTCGGAAAACTGTCCAATGTACTGCTATACACAGTTCAGGATTTTTAGGACTGAATTCTAAAAGACTGAAGCAGTTCTGAAGGCAATGTGTGCCCCTGTTTGTAAATTGCTTCTTGATTTTAATATATTGTTACATTTTTCATTTATTTCGTCCTGTACGGTACAGTATATATGAGCTTCTTCCATATCCTGTATTTATGAGCAACATCCAGAGGACAACCAAGAACAAACACAAGGAAAAAGCAAAAGCATTCCCTATTTTATCTGTGATCATGCCCTAAAAAGAGGTTTTCTTTTTTTTTTCATGTCCCCTTGCTGATTTCCCCTATGTTCGTTCACCATCCCTTGGGAGGGAAAAAATAAAGCTGGTTTCTGTGTCCTTGTAGAAAAAATTTTTTCACAGCAACAAGATACAAACAAATGCAGACTACTCTTAAAGTGCAAAAACAGATAAAACTAATATTACAGTGTTACATTTCATGCCTCTTTCACTTGATAAACAACAGCATTAATTATCAGCTCTAAATGTCACTCCCATGTGTTTCTGGAAGGTAGGACAAGGTCGCCTAAAATCAGCAAGATCCCACACATTCATCCACAGGGTTGATGGAGATTAATAAATTAACAGAAAAAATACATTCAGCTGCAAAATACCCTCCATGTCCTCGAGTCAGTCATGCTAGACATTGCAAACATATATTAGTCGCTGAAAGAAGCTGTCGGACAGTCACATTGGAAGAAATCTGAGACTAAATACCATAAAATTACACATTTATTTATCTGATCTAGCATTTGCTGGGAATCACTTTAACTGAAATACTTACATTGTCACGCCATATGCGGGACGCGGAGCGGAGACACAGGGGCGGCAATGAAGAAATTAGGGAACACAGGGTTTAATCGACAGGAGCAGAGACAAGGCAAGCAAACAGACTTGACAATACAATGACCAGACTGGGGAAACAAACGGAAACGTGGACTAAATACATCGGACTAATGACAACAAACAGGAACAGCTGGTAAATACGAGGACACATATAAAATTATCCCAAAAGGACAGAGTAGACATAAATGGGAATGGGGGGAAAGCAAAAAGGCAGATCAAGCTTGATTTTGACACATAAAAATTAAGTCTCGGATTTGAATGGATGTGCCTCCCTTGTGCAGCCTCTCTGTTTCTCCATTCTACCAGAGGGCTGAGCCATTGTCGATAGTGGAAACAGACAATGACATTTCATGTTCTAGAAGAATATACTGTATTGTACCATCAGGTAAATCTGGCTAATTAATCATTACAATGAGAACTGTCATCTTTAGATTAAAGCTCCTACAACACAGTAATAATTTTATCATCAGAATTGTATTCACTGTAATAGTAATAATGATGTCACAGTAATAATGATGTAATCAAAAGATTTAGTAATAATGTTGTAATCAGATGCATAGTAATCACAATAATAGTGATGGAATCAAAGGGAAAGTAATTATAGTAATAGTGATGCAGTCACAGGAATGGCACACAGCAATAGTGATATAATATTATTAATAATGAGGTCAGAGTGTTAGCACCGGGGAGTCACGACCTAAGCAGGAGGTCTGAACAGGACCTGATCTCCAGAAGGTAATAATGTTAGCACCAGGGAGTCACGATTCGAGCAGCAAGGCTGAACAGGACCTGATCTTCAAGAGGTCACAGTGTTAGCACCAGGGAGTTATGATAAAAGCAGGAGGCCTGAACAGGACCTGATCTCCAGGGGTCACAGTGGTAGCACTGGGTAGTCACGATCCATGCAGCAGGGCTGAACAGGACCTGATCTCCAGGGGTCACAGTGGTAGCACCGGGGAGTCTTGATAAAAGCAGGAGGCCTGAACAGGACCTGATCTCCAGGAGATCACAGTGTTAGCATCGGGGAGTCTCAGCCAGGATTCAGGGAAGTGGCTTACGTTCACAGAGGGCAGAGTGTTTGTGAAACCGCCACATGAATGATTCATGGGGTCAGGGCAGCCTGAGATGGCTATGAGGCAAGGACCCCTAACACCTGCTCAGTGACCTGAAAAGCCATCCAGCAGAAACCATAACAACATGTGAGTAGAGACCAGCTTTGCTTTCTTCGAGGTCTGGTCAGCTCCAGATATTTACTTCTGGTTTAGACAGTCTTGTTGTGCTGGATTAGGGATGAAACACACACCCCTGTATTTGACCTCAAGTGACAAACTAGCTCCCTCCATTTTGCTGATTAGGAGAACCATTCCAGTTAATTTTATCTTTTTTTTTTAATTTTCATTCCTGCATGAAGCATAGCTTATTTTTTTTATTATTGACTCGGATTACATGTACAGGTTTCACCCACTGTCTGAAAATCTTCACTGTCTGAGTCTTCCTATGGAATCTTATGTAAGCGTAAATGGCATAAAGCAAGAAGCAATTACTGTTAATTTGTAAGGGAAAATTTAGATTAATTAATTTAGGTATATAATTATACTAAATAATACACAAAACCTTAAATAACACTAACATATACCAAAAGCAAGAATGATGTGATAAATGCACAGCCTATATAAAGCAGAAATAATGTATGTGCAGTGTAGTTTCACCTACCAGAATCATTACAGTCATGTGTCTCTTAAAAACAGGGATACGATTTGAGAAATGCATCATTGGGTGATCGTGCCATTATGAGAACATCATAGAGAGTACTTACATAAATCTACAGTTGATGGCATAGCCTACTACACACCTACGCTATTTGGTATAGTCTCAATAATAATAAAAATTAGTGTAGTTAATACATAAAAAGTAATAATTTGTTTACACCAGCATCACCACAAACACGTGAGTAATGTGTTGCGTTATGATGTGATAGTTACAATGTTGCTAGGCGACAGGAATTTTTCAGCTCCATCCTTTGGGACCACCGTCATATTTGTGGTCCGTCTTTGACTGAAATGTCATTATCTGACGCACGACTTATTGGCTTGCTGATAAATAAATGCTTTTATTTTTTGGTAAAAGCAAAAATCCTCTTCGGATTTGTTTGCAGTTGCAAAAACAGGTGCCAATATGTGTCTTTCGTAAAAGCAAAGTGGCACAACATGGGGGATATCTGTATTCATTTTGAGAAGTTTGGGTCATCCAGTCCCTGAGGCATTTGGGGATAAGATAATGGCTCAAGGAAACAATGGTGACTCTGGCAACCACGGGATTTGAACCGCTGAGATTGGTATCATCCTTAGCACAGTTTTTTTCCGATTCTTATTTAGTACAGTGGCTCACCTAACAAAACCTAAGATGCCCGCAGAGAGTATCCCATCACAGTTTAGAA
>JAABNX020000047.1:17868164-17878950 GCA_015163995.2 Mormyrus lacerda | reverse complement strand
GAAGCTGCTTTGAGACAATGACCATTGTTAAAAGCGCTATATAAATAAAATTGAATTGAATTGAATTGAATTGAATATGACATTCCAAAGGTTTAGTTTGCTTTCAGAGTGGAAGTATTTGAGCTTATGGTAGTTTATAAACGGAAGTGTACTGTTTGTCTTCATTACAGGTAGCCTTTCCCTCATTAGCCTCTTTCAAATAAATCCCACTAACACAGGCCGTCTTTAGGAAAATCCCTCATATCCCCACATGGGACTTGGACAGGATGGGAATTCCCCCGTAATTCCCTATTTATCTGAAATGTCAGTAAATTTTTGGGGTTTAAATTTGACATGACCTTATGTTTTGTTAAAAGTCCATGACAGCAATGTTTGTAACTTGTGCACTGTTAGTCTAAGTTTCTAAAAAATAGGTCACCAATAGACCGATGCCTAGTTTAGTGGCTTGTTGAGGAGATGTACTGCTCATGAAATGCTTGCATTTTTAAAAAAAACAGGCTGTATTGAATGTGGGAGGTTCTGTCAGAAAAAATCTGCAGCTGAGAAGTCTGTCAAGATAGGAGCTGACCCTGTACACTCTGGAACTGGCTGCCTGTTCAGAGTTTATTTGTTAAGAAAGATACATTTATGAAAGATGTAATACGACATGTTGATGGTTATCGTAACATGGAATTTCTGCCTGCAGACCTAAGAGGATTGGTTTTGATGGCATATTGTTCTCACATGTATTCCAATACAATGGTTGACATAATCATCCTCCTGTGCCAGGTGCTTTTGGGAATCAGTGACAGGAAGCTCTAATTGAATAATTAAATAAACATGTGAGTGCAAAGGCCTTCATTTCAGAGAACTGGCAGCTGCCGTCATGTTTTTGTGTTCATTCAGGGGTAAAGTCCAAGTGACAGTCACAGAGGGATGATCATGAAGGGATGAGAATGTTCAGGATCATTCACTTCAGTCTCACTGGGATGGGCTCTTCTTTAAAAGTGGAAGTTATTGGTACAGTATCTTATTTCTTGCTAGCTTTAGGCTTCAGCTTGGGTGGATCACATGGATTACCTGGGATCAAGGTTGATCGTTCCATTTCTGCACTGGCTGAAGTGACATTTTGAATCTGTGGCATTTCACCCATCAGGCGTCATCCAGTTCAACATGACTGTCAGATTCAGTGACTTTCACAATACAATTTGTCAGTGCTGCCTTTGGTCTGACATCCTCCATTGGACAATACATACAGTAAGTACATGTTAAAATAGCCCTGTCTGATTTGTCACAGAATTATAATGTTTTGTGATTGTTTGTAACACATTTTCTAATTTGCTTCTGACACATGTTTCCCAACCATTTACAGTTTAACCCAGTTTAGTTTTGGATTTTACCTGTGGATGTGAGTTGCTAGGCTGCTCTCTGGGGTGATGTGGATTAGTTTAGGACCACGTTGTGTGTAAGAGTCCCTCAGGCTTACGTTCCTGCCTGAAGGGTGGATATTCTGTATCCGATTGGTCATAAATATTCAAGTATCACTGTAAATGGCCAACAGAAGGTGACCGAGCCAACATACCAAATATACCAAACAGAGTTATGGATGAATGTTCAAGATTAAGATTTTTCCAATTTACCAACTGCCACTTTGAGTCTGAGTTAGATTCTTGGATTTCAGAAAGTTTCGTATGTTGTGGTACAGTTTGGGCTGAAACAGATGGTCTGAATGCTGAGAGGCTGGTTGGCTGACATCCTGCCTCTCTAACTTGTCAATGGAAAAAAAAGAAGGAAAAACCTGCCACTAACAGAAGAATAGTTTCAGGGATCGTGATGATGGTGAAGAAAAAGTGAAGGTCGGATTATTTCTGAAAGATGGATTTTAAGTAAGACACCTGCCAGCCATTAATGGTGGAAACTATTTCAAGGCAATTGGTAGCATAACCAAAAGCAGATTACAGATTGGTTAATTACAAGGAGACATCCACCCGCATGAACTGATATATTTTTAGCAGTAAATCTATAGCATCATTATACTTGAGCAGCAAGTTGATCTGACTTTTACTCCTTTACTAGACTATTGGTTCTGGCAGCCCATGAGTGTATTTAAGGTGTCTATGGGACTATTCAACCAGCCTAAATTCCTTGCAGCAGTTTCAGTTCTGCATTTGCATAATGTATAAGGCATGACTTATACAGCAGATCATGTAACTCAAGGAGAAACTGCTCTGGAAGGAGGTAATGATGGGCTACATTTCAGGAGGCAGCTCATAAGGGCACATATAGGGACTGCTCAACCTCTGTGTTTCTCAAGCCGGTCCTCAGGGACCCCCAGACGGTCCATGTTTCTGCCCCTTCCCAGCTGGGAGGAGCATCTAGGGCTCCCCGAGAACTGGGTTGGGAAACACTGCGTTACCAGATCTTTCTAATCACATCATGCTATGTGCACTGAGTATTACAGTATTGCTGAAATTTATGTGCATAAGAACATGGGCCTCCCTTGAAAAAGTATACATTCGCAAATGAATGCAGCTAAAATAACAATTCATTGCAGTAATAACTTTCTTTATTACATGGGGATACCAGACTCTGTTGTTTATAACTTAAGCCACACAGGTGCCATCACTTGCAGTTTACTGTATGCAACGGTGTCACAACACAAATACAGAGCAGCTTCATGTTATCTGGAAACAGGCTTCAACATTGAAGCAGCCATAATAACATAATTGAGGATAATGGCCGCCGTGTCCCGTCCTGCTGCACTGCTTGGTTCTCCTCACGGCTCGGTCACAGCAGTGCCCAAAGGCAGGCAGGCTGACCTTCTCTGGATCCTGGACTTACTTCCCAAAATGCAGACAATATTCACTAGAACCCCGCACTTAAGAAACATGGAGACTATACCAGTATGCTTCATTAGTTTTCACTCATCAGTTATTTATATTCCCCCTATTTTGAATGCCCTTGCAGTAATGAACTGTAGATATCAGTAGTTGTTTATATTTTTTATTGCCATCCATTCATCAATTTTTTTTTATACAGTACAGCTTATCGAATTCTGAGTCACAGAGAGCCTGGAGCCTATCCTGGGAGACACAGCATGAGGCAGGGGACAACCTGGATGGGATGCTGACCAATCACAGGGCACGAGGCAGAGGACACCCTAGATGGGATGCCTGTCCCTCACATTGCCTCACAATGCTTTCCTATAAATAAACAGTTAGGTCTCTGTGGATCAGCTACCTGTCAGCTCCATGTCCAGTTTGTGTTCTGCTCATGTTATATAGTGCGTCGACAGAGAAACTCTCTGCTTCTCTTGACACAAAGTTCATTAAACCACTGCAGAACCATTTCTCCAGTTCACATTTCCCCTCTTATTGGTTTTATCAGACTGGGTTCACACTGTCTCAATCTGTTTGCTGGACAGATTTGCTGAACTTGCAGTAACTTTCCAGGAATGTGGAAAGCAAATATGGATAATTAATGGTATATATTTGAGACTGGTACAGTATGGAAAACACAGTATTGCATCTGGGGATAGTGGAAGCTATCAATGTTACGCAATTGCTGTAAAACCTAAACCCACCATTTCATACCTTACCATCTCATGTGCTGTCTAGTATGTATAATACTTACCGGTACACAATGTTTCTGCTACAATTCTGTAAAATATAGTTCTGTATAATATAGTAGACATAATGAAATCTACTGCACCTAATCAAAGGTATCTTTACGGGGATGTTCATGGGTATTACATGTATATAAAATAAAGCTCTAGGCACTGCGCAGGGAATTGGCCAGGACGGGGCACCAACCCCGCACAGGACACACTCACACATCATTCACACCTATGGGCAATTTGCCAACTCCAGTTCACCTTAATATGTCTGTGGACTGTGGGGAAAGATTTCTCTGCACTTTTTTTAAAAACATGCCTGAAATGTTTGTATTCATCCAGTTTTAATTGATCACCCAGAAGAAACCCCACGACGACAGGGGGAAAACATGCAAACCCTTGCAGTAATGAACTGTAGCTATCAGTACTGTAGTTGTTTATATTTTTTATATCCATCCATTCATCAATTTTTCTACACACACACAAAGCCAGGACAGAGACTTGGACAAAAAGAGTTAATTTTATTTGTTGTGGAAAATAAGATTACTTGATTTAGTGTAAGCATCCTTGCAAATCACCATATCCTCAGAAGCTAGTGGGTTCTAATCCTATGTCCCATGTATAGTAACCATACTCGGACACACTTCACGTTAACTGCATCTTCATAATGCATTCATTATGCATTAATAGAACATTCAGTGTAGCTTCATCATGCATTCATAGTGTACCCATAGAACATTCATATGCAGCATGTAAGTATTCCACTACTTAGTATCCACCGGTAACATCTTAACATGCCTTAACAGCTGTGAAATACCTGAATAACAAGTAACATGTGATTATGCAGTTATATTGTTTGTTATTGTCATGTAATGTTCTTTATGGAATGTATGGTACTACTTTTGAATGCTCTATGGATGCATTATTACGGTGCATAAAATGTTCTACAAATGCATTAAAAAGACATCATGAAGACGCAGTTAATGTAAAGCACTCTCCAATTTTGCCACTGGGCCTTTGAACAAGGTCCTTAACCCCACAGGTGTTGCATGCTGGTTCACCCTGCTCTCCTCTTTAGGGGAAAAAAACATCTCAGCCCTTCTTCTCGACCTTCTGGGTCTTCCCAGTTTGTGTTTTTCTTAGTTAAATTATTATGTGAAGCTATGCCATTGAAAACAGAACAGAATCTCCATCTTGGATGGTTGTATTGATTGCCAGTTAACCATCAACCTGGTGACACAGCAGTGCATGTACAACATATATTTCTTTACTGTTAACCTGTCAGCCTAGTGGGAGCTTTAATTTAGTGGACTGACAGAGATGAGGTCGTGTGTGAGAGAGCTTCACTCCCTCATGATGGGGTCTACACCCACCATTTGCTTGTGAGTAATCATGCCTCCCAGCCCTGCCGTTAGATGGAGGCTCTTTAAACTTTCATGAGAGCCTCAAGTTGACCTTACGTTCATCTTGTTAAGCTGTTGATTTTACAGATGGTCACTGAGAGTTCTGGAATGTCTGATGTCTTATTGAGGTAAAAGAAAGGGAAGGAGTTTTATTATTAATATGCAGTGATATGATTTAATTGACCAAAAATGTTTCCTCAAACCCTTGACATGCTTTTAATTTAAGCAGTTTTTAAGCATCTGTAAAACACTGTTGACTAAGCAACAAAGAATCATGTTTTTTTTCTGGACTCCTGATATTCAAAGACAGTAATAGAGATCCCCTAGTTGTGATGTTTGGGAAAAAAGACATTTGACAAAGCTTTCACAAACTCATTTATTCTTGAGCAGTTTATAGATACTTGTCTTAATACCAGGCCCCAGAAGGTAATATTAACTGTTTATCACCATTTCAAACTAGTTCTTGACTACAAGAATTTACTGAGTCATTTTTATTTTGGTTCAAAAATATTTATAAAAGGAAAATTATGCACATTCCTGTTGATAAAGTTGAGATTGCTTGTGCTAGATGTTATGTCCACACTCGGTTCAGCTAACATTCATTGTAAACAGTGTTTACAGTTCAGCTAGTTCAAGCAATTGAAAGTATAGACACAATTTATTATGCAACATTCAACAATAATGCATGGAAAAAGCTCTTGTGTCTTTTTCTGTACCATTAAGTAAAATGTTACAGCAGACCATGCACAGCCCTGTAATATGGCCACACTGCTGGGCAGGAGCAAAAATGTGGACTGGTAGGGAGCTGGGTAGGAGCAAAAATGTGGACTGTCTGGTAGGGAGCTAGGTGGGAACAAAAATGTGGACTGTCTGTAGGGAGCTGGGCGGAGCAAAAATGTGGACTGTCTGGTAGGAAGCTGGGTGGGAGCAAAAATGTGGACTGTCTGGTAGGAAGCTGGGTGGGAGCAAAAAGGTGGACTGTCTGAGGGAGTTAGGATGGAGTAAAATGTGGATCATCAGGGGGTTCCCAAGGGTCGGGTTGGGATACACTGATTTACGGCACATGTGGAGGGGAGGAGTAAGCCCCCTACATGTACACTCCGAGGTCTCACACCATCTCCTGAAATACACATATTTTGTTGCTTATTTCAGTAAAACAAGATTTTTTAAATCATTACAATGAAAGTTTGTCTCATGTGGGGTGGCTGGTTGACTCTCTTGCCTCATACCTCTGTGGCTGGGGGTTCATACCCTGTGATACCCTGGCATCCCGTCCAAGTCCTACCATGTCCCATGGTGCTTTAAAGGATGTTGCCTCGTTATGTAAACCTTAAGGAAAAGAACAAAGCAGGTAATATTTATGTAATTCACAATTTGTCATGCAAATACAGCATTAAAATGCACCTCTATCCCTCTTCAGTAGCATTAACTGCTGGAGAAGGTTATTCTCACAGTATAATTATGCAAAGCACTCCCTGTAACTTCCTATCGGAGAGTAAGCTGTCTCCTTTGAAGGAGAGGCTTTGTGAGCTCATGCTTCCTTCAGCTACTCTGCAGCTGCTCTCTCGTCGTCATGGCACTTTCCCCCGCTGGCATTTTCTGTACGTTCCTATGCATCCATTTCTTTCCTATACATCCATCTCCCATCCACTTGCATGTCACGCCCCCGCCCCGGGGTTTGCGTTGCATTCTGGTAGTACGCTCTCCCCTGGCCTCTCCTTTGCAGTGATAGATTTGACAGGCCCCTTCTTCAATCCTGTCCAGAGATAGGCAGCCCACCAAGGGGGGCAACTTTCCTGAGTAGAACCAGCAGTTCAGTTGTAAATTAAATGAGCTGAATGGCAACTTTGCTCCAGTAGGAGGCGCTATGCCCTAATTCAATTCCAGTTTTATTTATATTTCCCAAAGACACCCAAAGAGTCCTAGTGTTTTTGGCCAGCAAGCTAAGTCATACATGTGGGCCCTGGACTGTAAGGCTGTGCGTGTCATCTGTGGGTAATTACTGATGTAGACCTTTGGGGTCCTCAATAGTTTAACGTAGTCATCTCAACTGCATTTGCCTCATTTGCATTGTTTTTGAAGTTGTAACAGAGATGCAGGGTTCACCATAAACGCCTCACCTTTAATCGCTTACTATGACAGCACATTACCGCTGTATAGCGTATATTTACACATCACAGTGCCCGATTATTATCCTCTGGCTATACTCTGTATTTTATAATGTATTTTTCTGAAGTTTTCCCTCATTATATATATTTAACTCATATGACTATTAAGCAGCTGATACATGCATAATGTTTATAAAGATTTCAAGATTTCAGTTTGAAGCTCTAAGGAAAAAGGTCCAACAGACAAATAAAATGTACCAGTTGTGCTGGCTTTAAATCTATATGCAATTTATCCTGTAGTTAAATCCAATGCATGTTTGAGTCCATCCATCCATTTTTTTGTACTTGGTTGTGCTATTCAGGGTTGCTGGTGGTCTGGAGTCTATCCCAGAGGCTATGGGCACAAGACAGGGAATAACCCAGGATGGGGCACCAACCCATGACAGGGCACACTCACACACCTGTATGTTTCAGTCACAAAGCTAATTGTGAGTGATGTGGAAGAGCAAAATAAACTAAAATACAGCTCTTACTGCTTATTCAACTTGAAAGAATCACATCAAAAAACATTACAATCAGCTCAAACATTATAACTAATCAGAGAATGAAAAAGTGTGTTCATGTGCATTTCATTTCATTATGTACAAGTACAATATGAAAATGATAGTCGCAGTACTGTATATTGACTGCATGAAAGTAAATTTATAAGAAAACCTGGTGGCAAGCAACCACGCCCCCAGATGGCCATATTGAAGCAGTTAAATTGAGTTTGGTTCCTGACATAAAGACAACAGAGAGACGAGACACCTACTTCAAATGGACGCAAACGAGAGAAATGATGCCACACCATCTAGCTCCAGCTGACTGGGTGTGATTGTTCTATCAGCAGTGTCACTTGAGAGGTAACATAAACTGTGCCTCTCTTGCAAATGATAGGTGTATTCCATTGCAGGGGGGGGGGGGGGTCACTGCATATCATTCCAGAATCCTTTGCTACAGCTAAAATCCATGGTCACCCAGGTAACAGGTAGCCTTATAGTTTATGTATTTAAGCAAGCTTGCTATCACACTACTGAGCAAATGTTTGAATCTTTAATTGAAAAGAAACTTCTTGCTGTATTGATTTAAGCATCAAGCTGCTAGGCTCTTTGCTTAGAGCTACACATACATAGAGCTGCCGAGCATCAATATTTGATACACTTTGTCCTACAAGCTTCTTCGATTAAGATATTCAAGTCAACAATGCTGAAAACTTTTTTCCTCGGAACTTTGACTGGTGAAAACTTATAACGGTGAAGTTGCACCGCAAGTTACCTGATGTGGCAGTTATACCTAATAATGTAGTTTTTCATGAGGCTGTGAAATCAGTAAACTTGTTTCTAATTTGTTTCTCAGTTTTGTTTTTGTTTTATCTCATCCACCGTGAACCTCATATGAGTCCCCATATGACCACGTCAGTGTGACCATGCCCTGACATGGTCAAGCCCCCATGCGACCAATGGTGATGCCCCCATATGATGGGATGTGACATTCTCTTGTTCTTATATAAAACACTGTGTAAAACACAAATGTTTCAGAGAGAGTGTGCCAACAGTCCTGTGATGTGGTTAGACTCAGAAAGGCCAACTTGTCAATATTATGCTGCTTTTGCTTTCTGTAGACGCAATACCATTATTTCATCTGGAGGAGATATTTTTGTATAAGCCGTTCACAGTAATTGTTGGAATCTTAGATTCTCTGTCAAAGTTTTTCGTCCTGAAAGTTTTAATTATTCTGAACAGTTCTTTTCAAATTAGAATAAATTAGGAAAAACAATGTTTTTGCATATGAAAGCCAGTCAGAAAGAATATATCTTAACAATGGCTAATAAATATACAGAACTAAATTACCTATCCATCCATCCATTTTCCAATCCGCTTAATCCTAATGGGTCGCGGGGGGCCGGAGCCCATCCCGGAAGCCTAAATTACCTAATTTGTGTTTATAGGTTTTTATCCCCAAAGTACCTTGGATGAGGTTTTACATCACAATTAAATCATTGTTTGCTCTATATCTTTGCTGTGGTAGGAATCTACATTGAATAGTACATTTTTTATTACTCACACTTTATGGTTTGTGAAACCCAACCAGTTAACATTTCCTGTTAGTGCTTTTCCAGCATTACCTAACTCGGGTAACAAAGTCAATGTGAAAATCTAGAAGTGAGGAGTGACAGTAATTAATTAGCACATATCACTAGGGGTTCATCGATACAAATACCAATATCGATATCGGGTCTGACACAGTACTTATATACTCATCCTTCTGGCAATGTGCTAACACCTACAGTATAACTCATACCAGAATCATTAACAAGCAAATTAAACAGGACCACAAAATGTGCTGTAGATGCACTTCAGTGAGAATAATGAAAACCAAAGCATAGCGGATTGCAAATTTCACTGTTAATACTGTATATCAAAGGGAGCTGTAAAAACAAGTGCATAGAGCACAAGTAATGTAGTTAAACGTTTGAAAACTAAACATCAGAAAGGGTTTGGTGAAACCGCCACCAGCAGCACTTTGTAGCAAATATTAGCAGAGAGAGAAAAAATGTCAGATGATGACCCTTTTACAGGGAAGAAAAAGATAAAAGAAGCCAGTATATCCCAATATATCCTGACAACCAAGAATAATGTTGTTTGGTGAGATTTTTTCATGCTTTAGGTTTTTTTTCACCTAAAAAAATGCAAGTTACCATGTACATGTGTGCTTGTGTGTGTGTGCAAGCATTGTTACTCAGTCTATAAAAAAATGGTATTGATGCATCTCTACTTATTGCAACAAAACGATATTTACAGTCTAGAGTACATGAGGAAAATGTTGGTACTGAGATCAGGCATATATGGCCAGTATTCAGGGTAATAAGCACACTCCTCATTAAATTATAACCCATGAAAGTTGAATGTGTTTTCTTCATGGGCTTGTACAATTTTTAATGAAACAAGTGGCACTTCTTTTTAAAAATTAGCCACTGATTTTATTGCTGGACATTGAGCCACACACCAGCCTTGTGACTCTTTTTCATCATGTCTGTGACATGCTTTTCAGGGGCATGCTTCTCTCCTGAGGCTCATTTAGACCATAATTAGTGACAGAGAACACGTTTGGTATACGTAAATATCTACAGATGGAAAGGAGACTGGGGCCCTTACCCAAGCCCAGTAGCTCTACAGGGGTTATTTTTTTGTTAGCACTTTTTGTCACAGTCTCCCAGTGGTCATGTCTTGCCACTGAGATAATCAGCTAATGAAGGGACCCCTCACAGGCAAAGCAGACACACGCGGCACGCGGGCACTGACCGATGCCACTTGTGGGCGGTAATCAGTCCCCTAGAGCACCGGCGAGAGAGCTTCTGTCTGAGAGACGGAGGAACCGTAGGAACAGTGGAGTGACTATCTGGCAGCATGAGAAGTCCAAGGAGGAGGTGCTGTTCAGTACATAATCATAATAGCATGAAGAGGGTCTGTTTAAATGATCAGGGGCATCGCATTACATTGTTGCTCTAACAATCAGGGGCGCCACGTTACACTGTTGCTCTGACAATCAGGGGTGCCACGCTACATTGTTATAAGAACATAAGAAATATACAAACGAGAGGAGGCCATTCGGCCCATCAAGCTCGCTTGGGGAGAACTTAACTA
>JAABNX020000047.1:17846499-17868064 GCA_015163995.2 Mormyrus lacerda | reverse complement strand
TCCTTACTTTATACTTTATTTCCCTAGTAAACCATCTAGGTTGCAATTTCCTAGATTTATTCTTGCTGGAAACAGGTTGTTGCTCTAACAGTCAGGGGTGCCACGTTACATTGTTGCTTTACATCAATTGGCAATAATTCATCGCATCACACCAGGTCCAGTTCTTCAAAATGAGCAAGCGTATCCCATGTTTGGGAGACCTGTAGGAAGTCAGGGGTGATGAAAATCCGGGGAAAAGCCACTGATGTGGGAAGACGTTTTGATCTGAAAGTAAGAACGACCAGTAGACTTTACTGAAGTTTTGCGTCATTGGTAGCTATAGTTAATAGCAGTAATTGGACAAAACAAACTAGGGGGCATGCAGAAGCACCCTCAGCACACCTGCTTCCGCGGTTCTGGGAAGATGGCCTCAGGCATGCCGCTAATGTCCCTCCTAAGGGTTACATGTCAGCAGTGAAGGTCTTCCCTACACCAAAGGGCTCCTTTGTTGGTCTAACATTGGCTCCTCTTTCCACTTCGTCGTATTGTATTACTTATATTATAAATTAAAAATATAAAAAAGTTTGCCTGAGAATTGCCTTCGCCACACTTTTCCTTGGTCTCTGTGTAATTATTCTTTCCTGAGACCGATATTTCAAAGCAATAAAAAACTTCAAGGAGCACTCAGGATATTTGAATTTTAAGCCAGTGAGCCTAAGTAGTCCTTTGGAATCCGACGGTCTTCGCTGCTTCTCATATTACGATCACCAGGTCAGTCACTGGTTAAGGCATTGCGCGTGATATTGTCGTCATTTAATGAAGTACACAGCAAAAGACATGAAACTAATCAGCCAAGGAATCCATCAATACAGAGAACATAAAACAATTATCAGGAAACAGGTATGATCTAAGCACGCGATATAAGATTTGGAGAAACTGTGCTGCATACTTAACCTGGATGACATTTTTGTTTCTGCACAACTGTTCATGTTTTTAAGTGCATTGGTAATTAAGGCATTTTTTTGCCCTGCTCTTTATGTAGGAACTCTAGTTGATCTGTTCCCAGCCATTTCTTACAGGAAACTGTCTTGTGGTTACGGAGATCTGCTGTCTAGTTGAGTTGTAATACTGGCAAGTGTGAATCCTGCTCACCACAGGTTACAAAGGCAGCACGTTTCCCTGTAGCCCATATTGAGTTTTCCGCGTGTCTCTGCAGCCCACCTTGCCGCTGCTGTCTCTCTCATGGCACTGTCTGTCTGTGCTTGGCCGCTACATCACCCCTCCCTTCCCCTCTCCCTCACCGCCTGTCGCTTTCTGATGCTCTTTTCTGCAACCTCTATTCTCTTTTCTTTCTGTTTCAGCAAAACTATAAAGATCAGAGTAATTGATGATGAGGAGTATGAAAAAAACAAGAACTTCTTCCTTGAGATCGGGGAACCTCGCCTGGTGGAGATGAGTGAGAGGAAAGGTGGGGTGTCTGCTCCAGAGGCTCTGGTTCCGCCTCCTGGCTACACCTCCAGCACACCCACAGCAGCTCTGGGCACACCGGCCCCCGAAGGGAAGCCACAAGGAGGGGCACCCCAGTTCTGCACCCTAGTGGGGATTAAAATTCAATCATTGCTGAGCCTTTGAAAAGCTGAATTTTGAAATTGGACAGTTGAGCTTCGGGGGATATAGATATTGTGGCATGTGGGGAGACACCGGTAATTTGGAAAAGAACCTGTGGCCTCCTCTTTGTGCACGCAGAGGGGCTGGTGTTGACCTGCTGCGGTTCAGCTAGTGGTCATCATAACCTCCCCTCCCTCTCCAAACAAGCATCAAGTGTCATCCATCCACTCTGGACCGAATGGGGTGGATTGTATGTGTGTGAGTGTGTTGGGGGGGATGCGTGTGCATACCTTTAACATGCATGATTCCAGCCCCATGCTGAATCTGTCTTGTGTCCCTGCAGGAAGACCATAACCATTAATATTGTTGACCGTGAAGAGTATGATAAGCAATCCTCCTTCTACGTAGAGCTGCAGGAGCCAGTGTGGAAAAGGCGAGGATGGACAGGTGTGAGAGTGTGCAGGAGCAGACCCCCCTTTCCCCGTTTCTCCCCACTGTCTCTGTCACGCTCTTGACTCTCACACTGCCTCCTGCCTCTGTCTCTGGTCAGCCTCCCAAACCTCTGGTCGGTGCCCAAAGCGAACCTCACACCCAGCAAAGCGACCCGTTTGGCTGTTACACCAGCGCACAACATGGCGCCTGTGTAATTTCATACATCTCGTGGCTATTAAAACCCCATGCAAATCGTCCACCAACCATTGGCGCCTGTGGTATCATCATCCAACAGCCTCCATCCTCCTACTGTCTGTCATGGTGTAACCCCGCACCGTGATAGCCCACCCTCTTGTAGCTCACAGGACTGTTGGACTGCCCTGATCCCCGGGTGCTTTGGGGAATATGTTTTATTTAGAACCAGATCCATGCCCTGATGCAACTTTAATTATTACCCAGATAATCGGGTTACAAGATGAGAGAGAGTCAGAGAATAGCAGCTTAACCTGTGGCCTACTGGAACCAGTGCTACCATGATAACCAAGGTTACCACGGTTACGTTACACTGTTTTTCCCTGTGTTAATTAAAGCAAATTATGTTTTTTATCTTCAATAACTGAGGACACAGGCATTTTGCACAACTCTTATTTATTGGCATTTGTTCAATGATATCTATACAAAAATCACTGCTTACAAACTAATTACATTTTCTAACCATAACAGGCCTGCGTTCTTTTATCTATTAAAAATACATTTGAAGGATTTAAAGGATATTTGTATGAATACGAACACCTTACAAGTTCAAAATCAAATTTGTGATAATATGACTTCTCAAAAAAAGTCCTCAAAGTGCTTATAGATAATAACCCTAATTATTAATCTGAGCATTAATAGAGCAATTGCTTTTGTTATACTGTACGTATCAGATTTTTTCCTTGCCATTGTCACTGCAGCGATTAAAATCTGCAGCCTTAGTGCCGTTAATCTTTAATGTCCCAGATGAATCCCTGGATCAAACGCCTGTCATTTACAAACGATCAGGAAACCATAACATTTGTTTCTTTAAACCTAGCCATCATTTTTCATTAATAAAACATACTAACTCCATCTGAGCCCTTTATCCTTGACTATGTTCTTATCCATGGACACAATTTTATGTTATATCTCTCCACATGTTTAGTACTCGCTCCTGTGTTCCTAAGACATTGTGTAACTGCCTGTGTTGTTCTGGTACTTGAATACAGCTCTAGGCAAATGGAGAGTGCAGAAGAGATGGTGTTGAGCGTAGCCTTTGGCTCAGAGCACCACCCGCAAATTATAACACCTTAGCTTTGTGTTTTACAAGCCGGTTCCTGAATGACCAGTGGCCCTGGATCGATCCTTAATGTATCAGACAGCGAGCCTAAATCAGACTTCTCACTGGTCCAGGGGGCCATATTGAAGCAGCCCGACCCCCCCAGCCCACAGCAGCGACGCACACCGAGTAAATAATAGCGAACCCAGAGAGGGAACAGCCACCAAGTGTCCATAGCGGGTGACCGAGAAGAGCAAACACAGCGATCAGAGAGCACCTGTCTCAGAGAGCTCATAGCTCTTTAGACAGCTAGCAGCTTGTTTAACACCTAAAAGGCAAATGAAGAACAGCTGCTTATCTCTGCGATTTTCCTTTTGCATCCAGATTACTGCCAGTTAACCCCAAACCTTAATCATTTCCCAGCGATTAAATCAAAGTAAGACTTGCCCAAAATGCCATTAATGCTGTCTCAATGCTGCAAAGAGAGTCAAAATCAAGACACATCAAAATGTGGCCATAAGCAATATCTGTACCAGATTTTTGTAGTGTTAAAGATGACGGTAAAGATCAAAAATGAAGGGAACTCAAGACTGCTGGCTCACTACCCAATATGCGAGTCAGTAGCTCTTAATTTGAGCCTCTGAAGCAGCTCCGGTCTTTCTCACTGTCCTTGGTTCTGCTTTGTTTACGGTTCAGAGTCACCATACATTACGGAGCGAATGACAGAAAGCCACAGCGCTCCAGGCAGACTACCTGTCTTGTATGTTTTTGTTCATTTTCTCATTCGTCTATTCTTTATTTTCTGTTTCTTCATATTCTGTGTTTGTCTCTCTCTTTCTTTGTCAGCCATACTGCTGAATGAGCATGGTAAGCCTCCTTGTCCTTTTTTCTGAGTTGCATTATTCATACTTTCTGCCATCTCTTTTATATGCTTCAGATTTTGCTGGTTTGTTTACAGATACACTGACTTTTGATCCAAGTCGAGTGAACAAGGACACAGAATTATACAAATACAGCAGACATATAGATATGTTTGCATATATATATAGATAGAATTGATGTGTTCCCATTCTTGTTGCTTGAAATGGACAGTAATGCATCGTAATATCTGGCATGTCGTATAATATACATATGTTTTCTGAATATTTAAAAAAATGTCAAATTAATTACCAAAATAAAATGCTATAGAAATATACAGCATAATGCTTCATTGAGTATATTATTTCTGGTAGAACAGTTTACTTTAAATGTATTATAAAGCTTATTGTAAGAATATTTCTGTAATTACCAGGATTTTCCAGAGAATAGTTTTATAAGACATTTTTATTTGTTTATGATTGTAGGTGGATTCGTAAAGACAGGTATGGAATCCCCTTCCTGAAAAAGATCAACTTGAATTTAATGTAAAATGCATTTTTGTATCTTCCAAGTTTTTATTAACCTATGATTATTTCAATAGGACAACGTCTCTATGGTAAGACACATTAAATACAAAGCTCAGAACATTTTTGTTCTTAGCATAACCTGACTTTTGTAATTCAAAAACAAACTAACCGCACGGTATACAGTATAGCTAATAGTTGTTGCACCTTACCACTAATCAGGATAAGTCGTTTTGGCCACCTTGCTTGGGTAACCTAGGCTACAGAACATTACCGGGCAGGTATTTTGAACAATGTGTGAAATTATGCAAGATAGGTAAATAGATTAGCAATAAATGTCAAAGTAACACTCATTATTACAAGGCACCTAGTGCCCCAAATATTTCTCTGAGATGTTTTACTGATGCTGTTTCCTTACTGAATGACCTGCACCACAGAGAAGATCATCTCCATCTCCACTAACACAAAGGAACTGCTTTCCTGTGGAGTTATCAGGTCTTTTCTGAAGGAGGCCAAAATTGCTTTCACATTATTAACACTCTCCTACCATTTGTGTTCATTTCAGTAATTAATTTCTTGTGGAAACGTTTCCCTGCCAAGGCCAAAGCTAATTTAAAACTGTAGTGTTGCGCACAATTTGTATAAAGTGATTTCTATCTCATTTGGAACATCGTCTCAGCATTTCCAAAGCACCATGTAAGGTCCGGACTTCAGCCAGCTTGCAAAAGCAAGATATAATCACAGTCACATAAAACCTCAGCGGCGCCGAATAACATTACATGAATCGGGAGTAACACTGTTAGTTATGCTTCTCATTAAATATTTCTCCTTCCACCTTTCATATCCATGGCTCCCAAAATGGATGTTTTACCTGACCCCTTAATTAGGTAATAAGTTACCCAGATAAAGTACCCATCCCAAGGGAAGCCACATTAAAACACAGCACCTCATAGCAAATCCTTGTTTGGACCTCCCGTCCAAGAGCCAAGCAAACCAGATTTAATCTTTCAAGTAGTTTGAGATTTTTGCTTTAATCAAGACTTGCATCTGGATTTAAATTATCGTTCCATTAAACTCTCTGTTGCTGGTTGTTGTTCACGGGTTGCTGATGTAACAGCTCTGATCAGATAGAGGAGGTGTTTCTTACCTTGCATCTGCTTTCTGTGAGCTTTTTGAAGGGTGCCGTTATTACTGAGTGCATCTTTGAGCTGTTTTCGAAGTCGACTTTGGCTGTGCACCACCCCTAACATCCAAAAATAAATGACCGTCCTTATCCCTTTTACCTTAACCCAATTGCAAACTATGCCATGAGTTTCTCCTAATGGTTATCGCTCTGTTAGGCCGGGACGTCTACAGGAAAGTGCAGGGTAGAGACAATCCCATCCCATCCACGGTAGTCCGCATCACAGGTATCGCTTTCTCCTCTTGTCACACGGATTGTCTGCATGGTCATTAACATACCGCCCTGAGTCGACTCACATGGAATGGAGTGTTCTGGAAATGGTGGTGGGTGTGTTGTTTAATCAGGGTCTTATGTGTTGGATTCACTTCCTGTTCACTGTTAATTGCAAGGTGACGGCATGCGTGTCATCGGATCACACTTTACACACGTCGATATTATCTGGTGTCCACCTGCACGGCCCCGCCCTTATGAGGGGTTTGTCTCCTCCTTCTGTCCTTCCCCAAATCACCTGTACTGCTGTGCATCCCTCCCGCACTGCCCCCCCACATCCCAATGTATCACTTTAGCCAGAATGTTTAGGTCTCTTTGAAAGAAGTCCTGTTTCCCAGAAGGACAACCATAATCCATGACATCACCGATAATGCAGGTAGAGGGTGGTTCAGCGTCGGCAGTGGGCATGCTTACAGTATGTGTGTTAGGGGGTGGAGCTCTATGGCATGTCATCCCCAAAGTAATTGTTTGCTAACTGCTGTTGGCCTGAGCCTCTGTCACATAAACACGTTTGATGGTGTTTTTATTATTTAAATTATAAATAATTTTATTATTTATGTTATTGTTAAAAGCACTGACCTTTGATTTATAGCATTCCTCTTTAGCAATATAAATACAGATTTTTTAATTTATCCAAGAAGGTACCAGATTTTGGTACCAGTTTTTTTCATGAGCAAGGGATCAAAGCATCCAAAAATATTAAAACAGCTTCATTAGTTATAGGTGTCACAGAATTTAGTCTTTTCATTTATGTGAAATTATTCCTTGTATTAACTATGGAATCAATCAAAGCCCATATATTTTACAACAGAAAAGCAAACAAACCTCACAAAAATGTGAGGAAACACTTTCAAAAACTCCTTCTATTCAGGCACAAACTGGCACTGAGGTCCTTATGTAAAGCTGCCTGCTGAATGAATGGCAAGACCAAGTGTAAGAAGGCGCTTGGAAATCAACAGGGTGAAAGCAGGGTGAAGGCTCAGCCAAGGTGCCACTCTTTCTGAAGGCCTCTCCTTCAAAAGCAAAGGCCCTGGAATGGCGTGGAAATATTTCTGTCGTACCATATCCCTAAGTACATCTTCAGATATTTAAATGAATTATCTGATTAGCTGGAGAAATTCTGCTAACAAAGGCTTACGACGGCTTTAAAGTATTCACTCACACTAGTGAGCTGAGAAACAGTGCATAGAGCTAATAGATTTTTTTGGTTCATATAGAAACCAGAAAGAATTACATAACTGCTGTAAATACGAAATTTCCCACAATGCTCTGTATGGAGAAGACCAAAGTTATTTAGTGAATTTCAAAGAATTTACAAGCTTCCAAAAAAAAAAAAAAAAAAATGGTGATAAAGCCAGGTCAAAGATATGACTGTATTATTCCTTCCCAAATGCTTGGAGATAAGGCCTATATTCCAGTTATTATTATTACTGAACAGTTGCATAAAAAAAACGAGTAGAGCTTGACAGATGGACTTCAAGGTGTCTAAAGTTGTGCTTCCAGTGAGGCACTTTCCTCTTAGAATATCTATCTTTGAAAGAGCCTTGGATTTCATACATACGTATGGGGCTCGCGTGTGTTGGTGGAATATCCCTGGCTTAACAGTGGAGAAGCACCACACTGCATAAGCATCTCACATCCTCCACAGATGTTATGGGAAGATAAAGGCTGAATTCTACACAGCCCACCTGGTTCTTTTGCTGTATCTACTGGAAATTGCAGTGAAAGTTCCGGGTCTGATAAACTGGCCTGCTCTGCTCTGTTCTGGATCATGCTACCCGCTGGTCTCTGGCTGCATTGCGAGTTCTGTGAATGTGTGCGGGAAGGTGGTGTCGGCATGGAAACGGCTCGGACGCCTCTCAGGAGAGCCTGTTTTGCAGGGGAAGGGGAGAGTGAGGAGTGTCCTACCGGAAAGGAGGAGGAGGAGCGACGGGTGGCTGAGATGGGCCGGCCCATGCTAGGGGAACACCCTAAGCTGGAGGTCATCATTGAGGAGTCCTACGAGTTTAAGGTATCGTTTCCGTCCCCGTCTCGTCTTTCCATATTTCTTTCCAGAAACTACTTCTCTCATGGAAACCCCTTGAGCTGTTAAATTAAAAGGGCAGCAGGTGCACCTGAAAGCCCAGAGCGGAGCAGCGTGGTGACAGGCCTGATCATCTCCAGCTGTCTTCACCAGGAGCCTGGCTGGCCTGGTAGAGGATTGGCACACGTCAGTTTGCATTTACAGCGTCCTGCTCACAGCTGTCGGCCTCGGCTGAAGAGCCAACACTTGGAATCCAAATCCCCCGTAATGAACCGTGGTAAATTACCTACCACCGAGAAATGACTATGAGGTTCTGCTTTGTCCATACGGCACCTCGGTGACTGTAATCCATAGATCCCAATAACTCTACTGTATAAAGGCAGTAACTGCCGCAAGGCAGCTAATAGATCTCCAATGAAGACTTCAAGCACTTTGGAATTGGATTTGATGGATATTTGTTATTCTCCAGTCTAATATTGGTGTTTCGTGATGCCATCAGGAAGCAGACACAAAGAAATAATTAAGACATTGAGATTTTGTCAATAACAATTTGTGTCCTCCTCCCTTCTATCTGGGCTGCTTCGATTGGGTGTTATATGGCCATTTTCTGAATTGATTATGTGTTTAAGTAGATCGATCCTGAATGTTTCCAGTGTTGGCACTCTTTTTAGGGACTGACCTTCCAGCTCAGTGGAGTGGATGATTTACTGAAGTGCACAATATCAGCCATGTGTGATGTTTTCTGACATCTGTACCAATGCTCCTGTCAATAACTGAAGCAGTTTTTGGTATAGTTTGCATGAGAAAGCATCTTCTTTGTTCCAACTTCTCTCTCCAAAGAACACAGTGGACAAGCTGATCAAGAAGACTAACCTGGCCCTGTTGGTGGGAACAAATAGCTGGAGGGATCAATTTGTTGAAGCCATCACTGTCAGTGCTGGTAAGAAGACACACTTTGGCCTTGAGGCAGTGTTTTGGAGCTGGGAGGGAGCAAAAATGTGGACCAGAGGACCAGTTTGAGAAAAATTGCCCAAAAAAAGTTGAATAGTTAAGGGTTACCGACACATAAAATGGATATTGGTGTGACGCTATAGGGGGTTTAGGGGTGAGGGACCTTAAATGGTGTAGGTATAATCAAGCTCATCAGCCATAATGTAATGGCAAGGAAATTGAGCCAAGGCGTGTGTCTCTGCATGTGCGTGGTTAACTGAAATGCAAATGAAAGCCTGACCCTGAAAGCTTTCATATTGCATATGAAATGGCCTGTTTTGTTTGGAGCAATGACATCAGTATGCCTGTAATCTGTAAGGATACTGTAATTCAGGATTGCTCTTGGTCTTTGAAAGAATGTAAGACAATATCTCTGCTTCCTCAGTTTTCCTTTTCTGACATATCTGCATTCTTCCTGATATATATAGTCAGGCTGCACGTTGTGTTTTCTTACAGGACTGTAATGAGGGTTTTAATGGGGTTTTAGTTCTGTACTGGTGGAGTTTCTGTATTTCTACTGAATGTAACCATAAATGAGGAAGTAGGATTTAAAAGAAAGGGAAGAGAGGATGATGGTGCTGAAGATGTAGGTCTGCAGCCGAGTGGTCAGGGTACGAGGATGGCAGTGCAGAAGGTGCAGGTCTGTGGCTGTGTGGTTGGGGTATAAGAGGATGGCACTACTGAAGGTGGAGGTTTGTGACCTTGTGGTGGGCTACGAGAAGATGACAGTGCTGGAGGTGCAAGTCTGTGGTTGTGTGGTTGGGGTATAAGAGGATGGCACTACTGAAGGTGGAGGTTTGTGACCTTGTGGTGGGCTACGAGAAGATGACAGTGCTGGAGGTGCAAGTCTGTGGTTGTGTGGTTGGGGTATGAGAAAATGGCAGTGCTGAAGGCACAGATCTGTAGACGTGTGGTTGGGCTACAAGAAGATGGCAGTGCTGGAGGTGCAGGTCTGTGGCTTTGTGGTCAGGGTACGAGGAGATGGCAGTGCTGAAGGCGCAGGTCTGCTGTCATGTGGTTGGGTTACAAGAGGATGGCAGTGCTGCAGGTCTGTGGCTGTGTGGTCGGTGTATGAGAATATGACAGTGCTAGAGGTGCAGATCTGTGGCTGTGTGGTCGGGGTACGAGAGGATGGCAGTACTGAAGGGGTAGGTCTGTGGCTGTGTGGTCAAGGTATGCGAAGAGGGCAGTGCTGGAGGTGCAGGTCTGCGGCTGTGTGGTTGGGGTATGAGAAGATGGCAGTGCTGGAGGTGCAGGTCTGCAGCCATGTGGTCGGGGTACAAGAGGATGGCAGTACTGAAGGGGTAGGTCTGCGGCTGTATGGTCAAGGTATGAGAAGATGGCTTTGCTGCAGGTTTGCGGGTGTGTAGTCGGGGTATGAGAAGATGGCAGTGCTGGAGGTGCTGGTCTGTGGTTGTGTGGTTGGGGTACGAGAGGATGGCAGTGCTGGAGGTGCAGGTCTGCAGCTGTGTGGTTGTGGTATGAGAAGATGGCAGTGCTGGAGGTGCTGGTCTGTGGCTGTTTGGTTAGGGTACGGGAGGATGGCAGTGCTAGAGGTTCAGGTCTGCAGCTGTGTAGTCGGGGTGTGAGAAGATGGCACTGCTGAAGGGGGTCTCATTTGTGTTTTTGGTTATATACTTTAACAGTACTGTGCTTGATGTTTTATGAGTTGCTGAAGGATCTCACCTTTTCAGCCATCCATCTTAGTCAGTCATACAAGCACATCCTTCTGCACATAACAATAAAGGGGAGATTTTGAAAGGGTATTCTCTCAAACTGCAATTAGGTGATTCAAAGTGTTAAAGAGATTAGTGTGTCACTCATACAACTTTCCTGTGATATAAAAAAATAATTATAATAACTGCCATAGGACCCAGAGTCTGAAGTAAGATTCTGTACTTGGAAAAGCTCTATTATGGGCTTAAAATACAGAAAAGTCTGATTATTACAGGTAAGGTCAGCACAGTGATGCGGAGGATGATGATTATAGGCAAGAGGAAATGGGCACACTTTTAAAGACCGCTGAAAAACAAGAGAGGCAAGCTTATTGATGAAGCTGAGATGCTGGGAGCATGTGTAGGTCTGCGGGGTGAAGCCGGCGCCCTGCTGTGGGGAGGCACTTTTCATCACTTATGAATGTGCCAGACACATTCTTTCATTGGCCGTGCCAGACTCACCTGCATACAGCAGGCTGGAAATACTGAGCAGTTTTTCCATTGCAAATTCAATTAAGAAAGAGACAATGTTGCATCATAATTTAGATTTATCATTTCCTCCAACCTGTTGGGTGTCTTTTATGTCACCTGAGCTTTTTTATTAGAATTTTCCTTTTTTTCAACATTTACAGTACAGCGTCCTGGCTCACCCCCACCCCAACTCCACCGGCCCGCAGGCGTCATAAAGATAAAACAGAGGGCCTGATTGTGAATGATCAGAATGAGGAACACAATTTACACAATTTTTCAATGGCCTTTACTATGAAAACTGCAGAACATACTTAAAATCTGCACATGTTAGTGTGCTTTTAACCCTCTTTTCTTCCCCTGTCCCAGGCAGCACAGGGCACAATGTTGCACTTCACTGGATAGAATGCTGGTCCCTTTTAGGACACACACACATTATGGGCAATTTCAACACACCCAGTTATCTTAAATGCATGTCTTTGGACTTTGAAACCCAGAGAAATCTGGCGCAATACATGGGGAACATGCGAATTTTATAAGCACGCATGGGACTCAAACCCAACCCCTGAAGGTGTGAGGTGATGATGCTCTCCACTAAACCACTGTGCCACCCAGCACTGCTAGCAGACATAATCATTTGCAGTCCAAGTTGTCTTCTGGCATCCTGTTGCCCTCCTGTTTTCATTTTGCAGTCTTTATCCTTCTGTCTTTCATCTTCCTCCATTTATCCTCCTGTCTGGTTCTAAAGCGCTAGCTGCAATCTAATGAGGAAATGCCAGAGACCAGCAATGCGTCACAAACCCGTCAGAAGTTATCGACGTCTGTCACATAGCGCCAGTTGTGCAGACCGTTTCGACCAGTAAAATGTCATCGCAGACAACCAAAAGGCTGACATCAATCTGTCAAAACACTTGCAGCCTCCTGCTGTCATTCCTCAGGAGGCTGACAGGGGACAGCATTTAGCTCAGAAGGTTAGGAGACTGTGTCCATGAGCAAAAGGTCACTGATGTCAATCCCATGGTCAGAAAAGTGAGCAAACTCCCAGCTGTCTTCTCAAATAATGTGTATCATTTTGTATAATAGCATCTGCTAAATAAATAAAATGTAAATTGGGGGGGGGCTGCACATCCTGCAAAGTAGTATGCTATTCCACTACAATGTGTAATATGACAAGGCTAGCTTGAGCTCTAAGTTTGCTATGATGTAACGCTTCTCCATTTTCATCCCATCCTGTAACTCTTCACTTGGCAGTAGTTCTGATCTTTTCATCAAGTGTGTAACCTGGTTTATGTGATATACAGTATACTAGTGCCTTAACTAGTGCCATTTTTATCAAATATTCATGAACATTTAAGGAAGCACGCACAGGATCGGCTATAATTAAAATGGGTAGAGCGATTGCTGATGTCTGATAATAGATGTTTACGCTTGACGAGAAACAAAGTCATTAGCAGCCAGTCAATTTGCAGGTTGATGTTTCAGTGTGCGGTAAAAACAATCCCAGAATCCCCCAGTGCTGCACCTGGAATAACAAATAATAAAGCTAATATAATTAAATGCAGGGATTACTGGGGAGCCGGTGTGAGGCAGCCGCTGGCGTGCTGATTGAAACACGGTCTGCTTGGCGGCCTGCTTGACACGGGGTGGTAGGCCTCATTAGCGCTCTGGGAATTGCTGAATGCGTTATTCACGCCCGACACCCACTCCTCATTACCCATGAAAAGGTCGCGTCTGTAATGCAGCCCTGCAACCGGAACTCAGAGTGTCTTCCGGAAAGTTTGGCCTTCGCATGGCAGCTGCCGCTGTCAGAAGTTCCTGCTTTCAGCCTACCCGTCACACTGACGCAAACCAGATTGAGACTTGAGACTTCCTCCCTGCCGTCCACGCCAGCCTGAGAGCCCGACCCCAAACCAGGGCCCTCTCGCACTCACTCGCCTTCATAAGGGACAGACCATGGCCTCCATGAATCATTCCTGCCTGAAAATGGATTCATCTGTTAGCTATTTTCAAGCGCTGAGCATTACAACAGTGCAGATTAGCCGAAACATTGCTCTCTGTCATGTGATGAGCCACTTTTCTCTGATTTAGTTTTTCATCGGTCGGCCAGCGGACGTGAAGGCCAAGGAGGTGGGCAGATCCAACACTTCCTGATTTAACTGCCAACACGGAGACCTGGGAGAGTGGAGTAATGACTACTGCTCCTTCTCATGGGAGGGAGTCGATTCCTCGGTACAGTAACAGAGTTGCCAAGGGAAGGCGAATGAAGGAGTTCCAGGCCTCTCATATGACCCCTAACGTTCACATTTTCTGATCACATCTGACCCTATAATTGACCCACTGAGCGGCCATGTTTTATGGCCAGCAACACCTCACGCCCCCCCAACTTCCCCCCGGGCACATCAAATTTTACCATCCCTAGAGCCAACAATAGTTAGCTACGTTTAGCAAAAAAGTAAGCATAAGTAACCAACTAGTTATTTACAGTATAACAATGGTGTATAATTATCTGGTCCATAAGATATTTATAGTATTGTGGGGAGCAGTGACAGATCCATATCAAACTCTATCATAAACCAAATGGCAATTAGATTTTCTCTCAGAAAAATTCCATTGAATTCTCAGTTTAAAATACCACACAGTAGTACATACCTCCAGCAGGACAGTCTGCTAAATTGTACGCTCTGCATTTGTGAGGGCCCAAGACCAAAGAGCTTATTACAGCCCCACCACAAATGAGTTTATATCCCGATGTGTTTCTGTAATGACCTGCTGATTTAATCTTGGTGCACAGGGGTTTCTCCAGCGAGCAGAGCTGGCTATCTGCCTTTCTCTGTAGTTAGTGCTGATTTCATCGTGAATGTCAAGCTCCTCACATGGTCTGCTATATGCCTCAGTATTTACATCATATGCAGTATACTAACAGGTTACTGGATGGAGCATGAAAGTTAATGTGAATGAGATGAGCCCAGGTCAATCACGGTGATTATAGCAACTGCCCTCTCTCTCTGCATCTCCTTGGGGTCAGCGTGGCCGAGCATATGAGTTGCTGCTTTCATGGCCTCTGGTTTCCCTGGAGGTGTAGCTTCAAGTCCCACTTTTGACAGGTGATCTTTGTGGCCAGTTTCAGACTTATTAGGCAAATTAGGTCTCTTTTCCTGCCATCAGAATGTTGCTAGTTCAAATCCCGTTTTCAGCAAATTCCGAACATCTCCTCTGGGCCCATGAGCAAAGGCTCTTATCATCTGAAAAATGCTGCAGGGCAATCAGATAAATAGCTGAGCCCAATCTTCACTTTTTTCTATGTCTCAATGGAGAGTGAGATGGCATATGTGAAACAACTTATATGTGAAATGTGACCAAAAAGTTTCATAATCATGTGCATGTCAGCCAAGCATTAGAAAATGATGTGATGTTGAAATGTCTATTTGATATTGAGTAGCTACTGTATCTGCACTTTGAGATAAATGCACTTGGGCTATCTCAATAATCGCCCTCCTGGGTTTCCCATACTCCTGTGATTGTCTTTCTAAGTATGTTGGTGAGAGACTCCAGTTCAGGGCAATGCAGAGACCCAGAGCAAACTAACTGTGATTTATATGGCTGACAGAAAGCCTATGAGTGCTGCTCACCCCCCCTTCTATTGATGGGAGTGCAAATAAGCAGGGCTGATAGCATATAAATGGATGTGGAGTACATACAGTGTGGTGAAGCAAGTCATCATACATGAGCATAAAGGGAGAATTCAATGGCCGGTTTTAAATGGACTTTCCGTTAATGGCATTATGATGTAAGCGAGCCTTTGGCAGACAGCTAAAGCTGGGAACACAGCCATCGCAAAGCCACAGTTATGCTCTGTATAAACTGGAGGTAAAATACAGGCGCATACTTTGACTGTGCACATGCAGATAGCCACACCCAGTGTTTCACTGCACACCTGACACACAGCACATAGTCCTCCTGAGGTCCCCAGAACGTTTGTCCATTTGGTCCGCACAATGTGATAGACCACACACACACGCACACACACACATACCCTGAAAAACCAAAACAATATGGGCAATATGGGAGTTGAATGCGGGAAAATGGACATGCATAAGATCTGAGTGACTCTGACAAAGAACAAATTGTTGTGGCCAGATGACTGGGTATTAAACGGCATGGCTTGTATGGTGCTCCAGGCCAGTTCAGAGGAGGGTAAAACCGCAAACCGGCAACAGATTCTCAAAGTCCCATCTGGTACGGAGAGACAGCAGGGCTCCTGTGGCATGACTGGTGGAAATGTTAATGCTGCATAAGAAATGACTGTGTCACAACACACTGGGCATTGCACCCTGCTGCTTATGCTGCTGTGTAGCCATAGAGTGCCCATGCTGACCCCCTCCACCAGCAAAGGAGCCTGCCTTGGGCACATGATCATTGGCACTGGAAGAAGGTCATCTAGTCCAATGAGTCCTATTTCTTCTTGTATCATGTGGAAAGAAGGCTACATATGCGCTGGTTTCCTGGATAAGAGACAGCACCAAGATGCACTATGCGAAAAGACAAGCTGGTGAAGGGAGTGACGCTCTGGACAGTGTTCTGCTAGGAAACCATGGCTCCAGTCTTTCATGTGAGGGAACTTTGACACATTATACCAACTGCAACATCCTTGCACACCATGTACACCCCTTCATGGCAGCAGTACTCCCCAATGGCAGTGGCCTCCTTAGCAGCATAATACGTCCTGCCACATTGCGCAAGCTATTCCGGAATGCTTTGCAGAACATGATGAAGAGTCACCCTGATCTTCCCCAGATCTGAATCCTACTGAGCATCTCTCAGATCTTTTGGAACAGCCAGTATGATTCACAGGGGCTCCACCTCACAACTTAGGGGACATAAAGTATCTGCTGCACTTTGGTGCCAAATACTACAGGACACCTTCAAAGGTCTTGTTAAATTCATGCCTCGGCGGGTCACAGCTGTTTTCTGTTTTGGCAGCATACAGAGGACCAGCAGCATATTAGGCAGGTGGTCATGTTCTGATGTTTTATGAGCCAAAACATCATCTCAGGAGTAATTTGTCCGCAAACACAGTGTATGGAGCCCTGCTGAGTATAGGGCTACAAAGCCGTGAATCAGACATGTTGGTTGAATGGGTTTCACAGATGCTCAAAACATAACGATGACACAATAGCGTCCACCATAGCGATCCACGTGATACAAAAGAAAGTGGGTATCACTCGACCAGGTAACTTTCTTCATTTTCTCCAAGAGTTAAGGCTTAGGGTCCACTTCTGATGCTTGCCTCCCCATTCTGTGTGTTTTCAATGGTGGATAGGGGTCTGCATGGGCACTCAGCAATAAGCTAGTCAGATACATTTCCTGCATTTTTGTCTGGAGTTGAACATAATTGCAGTGTATTTTCAGCAAAGTATAACGTGATTGAATATGTCATCAAATTATGTAATGCTAGATGCCTACTACACACCTAGCCTATATGGTATGGCATAAATAACCATCAATATATCAATTTATGAATTCAGTTTATGCAATTAATCGCAATTAAGAAAATTTATTATCTCGCAGCCTTAATAAAATTAATGTTCTGAGATTCTACTTTCTTTATATTTTTTATTAATCTGTATTTGTACATTTTTTCAGTGAAATTTAGGTTATCAAAATATTCAAGTTTCAGCATTAAACTTTTTGAGTTTGTTTTGTGTTCTTGATGACACTGGATTTATTTTTGCCACGTGTGGCACAGTGAGCTAAGCCTGTGTGTTCACTATGGGTGGCAGCCCTTCGTGGACAGCTTACTCTACAAGAGCAAGTTGAGGGATGCATAAAAACAATTTCCTTACGGGGATCAATAAAGTACCAATATAATGATATAATATAATAATATATAGATTTCAGTTTGTATAAATCCCAGTCAGATTTCATTGCTTGCTGTAATTTCAGGGAGGTATCTATAAGAAGATTGCAATGACTGTGAAGTAGAAGGCATATAATCCTGTAGCAGGGCTACCAACTCACGCTCACGTTCTCAGATTGTCAGGCTCACACTGGATGTCTTATGGCAAATCTGTTGTATATTGCTCCATTATAAACCTAAAATTGTCTACATCAAAAGCATTGGGCCTGTTTACAAACCCTACAGACTATTAACAAGATAATTAAAATGTTACATGCTTGTAAATGAGAGTGCTGATTAGTCTTGGATTGAGAACCTCACGCCAGCCAGCAGACCAAGGTTGGGAGACCCAGCTTATATGCTTTAGCCATGTTGGGGTGGGTTGGGGCGGTGGAATATATCGTACAGCTGTTGAATCGAGCTGACATGCTACTTCTATCCTATGGCCTTCAGGGGAAGATGACGACGACGAAGAATGTGGTGAGGAGAAGCTGCCCTCCTGCTTTGACTACGTCGCGCACTTCCTGACCGTCTTCTGGAAGGTCCTGTTCGCCTTTGTGCCACCCACAGACTACTGGAATGGCTGGGCTTGCTTCGTGGTGTCCATCCTCATGATTGGCCTGCTGACAGCCTTCATTGGTGACCTGGCCTCACATTTCGGCTGCACCATCGGCCTGAAGGATTCTGTCACCGCTGTGGTCTTCGTGGCCCTGGGGACGTCCGTCCCTGGTGAGAAGCCCCCCCCTCCCTTGTCTGAAGTCACTGGTCTTGGCTAGCTTCACAGCACACACTCAATCAAGGCTCTTCGTCTCAGTCTGACCTGCCCTTACAAAATAATATTAATTGTATATAATATTTATAATTATATTTATAGCTCAGGTTAAAAAAAAATTCAGGTTATAATGGTCCTTTATTATAGGAATTTAGAGTAAATATAAATGAGGTGGTGCAGCCGCTCAGTGCTGTTGCCTCACGCTGAGGTGGTTGTGGGTTTGAATCTCATCTCTGTTTGTTGTGTAGCATGTTTTCCCCGTGTCATGCTGGGTTCTTCCAACTGCCATAATCCATACTGTAAATTCACAGTCAATTCCTAAATAGCTCATAGCTTCTGTGTTCTGTGGTGAGTGGTACTCCATTAGGCCCATCCTGTGCTGCCTGCAATGGGCTTCACGTGATTCTCAGGATAAGTGTCAGGAAGATGGTGGAAATTCAGAACTAATATGGTTTCTGTAATGGTCCGTCGGTTTGATAAATTGGCATGGATTTTCACTCACAGATAAACACATGAGATTGTCTAGATGCATAAAGGATAGTGTCATTATGGTTTGTGGTTTAGGGATGGTTGGTTCCTTCCTGCTTCTAAAAACATTTTCAGCATTTTAGTTAATGTCATATCTGCCTGAGATGGTTCTATAATAAATACTTTAAAAATAATAGAATACAAAATGAATATGGCAATATGAAATGGTGAGTTTGACCTCCTTTGCTGGACACGGTGGTGGCCATAGCGGCAGGGTTTTTATTGGAGGTGGGTGAGTCAGTTATTTTTCTAGGTAAATCTGCAGAACATTCTGGAAGAAGCAGCCATCGTTTAAGTGCTGTGGGACTCCTCTGTTTTCTCCTTCTGCTGGCCATTAGTTTAGCTATCTCCTGAAACCTTCAATCCAGTAAACATCTGGGGCCTGGGATTGTCACTGATACCAGCCAGATTCAGCTCCAGGACACACAGATCCAGGACAGTTGCACTCGTCATAAGAAAGGCCAAAATTCAAACCAATCACGGTCCTTTTGATTATGATGGGGATCAAATGCCATCCATCCATTTCCCAGATGAACTTACACAATTTGTTCTTTCGTCCAAAGATTCCGAGGACTTGGATACATGAGGATCAATATTGATTGCAGGCCAAAGAGAAGGTGTGGAGATTATTGCATCAGCCTGACAGGCCTGATTGTTCCATGAGAATGTTGCAGGATGTCTTTTTTGGCTCTTATTTTAGAATCACTAATGACTTCAAGTCTGCCCAGGTTTCTTTTCCAGCTTGGAGAACATGTCCTTGGGTTCAAAGACAACATTTCTGGAATATGCTGAGCATGTCAACAATGCACCTTATGTCCAGATCTTCAAATAATTCTGAGGTGCCCAGTTTCCTGTAACTGCAAAGTATGCAGAGAATTTCTGTGGTAGAGTATGAAAGGTCTATGTTTAGTTAGTCTTTGAGCTCTGCAAAAATGTGTCATGCAAACTTAATTTAATGTACCGTTTCATTAGTACATTTGAGGTGAACTAATTTCGAAAAGGGAGGGATTTTACAGTTTTGTGATGCCAAATCACTCACATTAAACATAAATACCAGGAAGTATGACATTGGATTGTCCTTTCGCTCTACCAAAAATATAAACAAGAAGAGTTATTCATGAGTAGGGGAGAATACCATGGGCAGGACAGTAAGCAGAAGCCATGGTACAGGGGTGGGAGGTGGAATGAGATCTTTACTTGGGAGCAGGAATATAGATGGGTTTAACAAAAATGGTGGCAAGGAAGAAAAACAAAATGTCGTTTCATCACAAGGGAAACACAGGAAAACAAACATGGACACCAGAAACGGGCTGTCTGATTGGGCATCAGGGTCCGAGGGGAACAATTAGAGTTTTAGAAAGAGGCCAGTTTATTTTATTGGTAATAAGACACATGATAAGGTGAACCAGCTTTGCAATTAAAAGCGTGTTTTTTTTGCAGACTAATATTTGTCCATTTGTGCCACAAACAGCTACAGCAGTAACTCAGCCCTCATGGATAGTTATCACTGTGGCTCCATACGAGCAATGAGGAGTCCTGGGAAAGGGCAGGAGATTGATCAAGTGGATTAAAACAGCAAGAATCGGGACCAGACTAGATAGGGCCCCTCAGGGCAAGGATTCCGATTGGATGCCTGAAATCCCCCACAGAAATTGGTCAGTCCATTAATAAAATGTGAACTAGATATTACGTGCCAGTCATGTACCATCTTCCAGACTCGGTTCTGATAAAAAAAGAATGGAAAAGAGTGGAAAAATGTGCCAGAAATAATGTGTTTTGTACAACTGAGGGGAAACACACAGTGTGTAAATCAGGAGAAGCCAGACTCCGGTGATCCTGGGATTGTGCAGCCTTTTCCATCTTTGTCGTCACACTCTGCAGCACTGTAGGTGAATTATTCCACCCTGGGCCTTTAATTGGCTGTTAGGCACACACTGGGTTTTTCAGTGTGACGGCGAGTGCATGAGGTGGCTGGGGGGGAGACAAAGTGCATGATTTTGATAATCCGCAGCTGCAACAAGGTGTGTGGGTACAGATACCAAAGCCTGCTAATGTGCAGGTAACATGCAGTGATCATCTGAACCGACACCAAAATGTGTACGTGTACCCATGCTTTTGTCAGGCAGTCATTTTAATAAATAAAAAGCCAAACAGCACAATAGATCAGATTTGGTCAGCTAACTGGCATGAGATTTTCAATTTAATAATCACAACTGTGATTTGTAGAGCAAGCTGTCCACAAAGGGCAGCCACCTGTTGGGGCACCCAGGGAGCTGGGGGTTAAGGGCCTTGCTCAAGACATGCTGAGGCTGGGTTTGAACCTGCAACCTTGAGATTACAGGCGCACAGGCTTAGCCCACTGAACCACACACTACCCCTGCACTGGTCTGAGACAAGTCAAACAAGTCTGAGACTTGAGACAAGTCTGCACACGCATGTACATGTACATAGATTTATTACCTTGTATATAGTCTGTAGGGTTTGCAGACTAACCCAGTACTTTTGATGTAGATAATTTTAGATTCATAATGGAATAATATAGATTTGCCCTAAGATTTCTTGCGTGACCGCCAGAGTCTGAAAGTGTGAGTGCCGAATGGATGAAGATTGGCAACCCTGAAACAGCTCTTGAAAATCAATATGTTGAGTACAGGGTTGGACTGACCCAAGATGTATACAGAGCTCAATGATAAATATTAAATTGCATTTTATATTGTTTAACAAATGGCCAGGTTTGGAACTGTTCCTCTGAAGCTTTTCCTTATTGTTCTGTCTTACTTAATAGAATCTGTGTAATACTCCATATGATGCAATCTGCGGCTCCATTTAACATTATTGGTTTGCTTTCATTAGAACTTGAATTTCTGCCATGAAGCTGATGCCAAATGGGTCTTTCACCATAGGTCCTGTTTGGAGAAAATTTCAAGCCAATTTTTCATTTGATTTGATTTAGCTAGATATTACACATATGCTAATTTCAGGCGACAAAGCGTATCACCAAAGTGCTCATATTATGTAACTGATG
>JAABNX020000047.1:17781283-17792370 GCA_015163995.2 Mormyrus lacerda | reverse complement strand
CATTTAGAGACAGGCATGCATTCTAAGGCAGGGATGCCTTTTTCGGCATAACACCTGGCACGCCACGCCAGTTCATCGAAGGATACGTACAAGATCACATACATGGCGATTCAAAACACTGCCGCCCGTGCCTATTTTGGCACCACATTTTGCTGCAGCTGAAATCTGCTGCGGGAATTAAATACATGCTATGTAAGTGTCATGTCTGTTTAAAAAGGCTTGGTCTTGCTGTGGTTAGCCACAGTAAGTCTTTATTGGTGTTGTTATTGTTGTTACTTCTCGTTTTTGGGAGGAGTAACTGCATTACTTTTTGAAATACTTACGAAGGAGATGCCATTCATCCTGCTGAATGGTCCTGGTCAAGTTCAGCGGGATGTTCCGTAGCCGGATGGGCTGGGAGAAATGGTACTTGATAGTCGTGCATTGCTGTGCAATACCTACACAGAGACAGGTCGCATGCTGTGCGGTTTAGTATAAAAGAGACGCTAAACATTTCAACTGAGTGTGAATTGACATCTTGAACTACAATCTTTCATCGCTAGGTGGCAGTCTATGTATATTCTTGGCAAAAAGAGGTGCATTGCATATTTCTGCAATAAAATGGACCTGCTTGCAAAGTAACGACGCTTATAATATCTAATAAATATAATTGCTATATATATATCATATATATCATGTTATTACAATATCGGCATAACACTTTATGTTTAAAAAACTTATAGAGTACTAAAACAATTAATAATGTCCTCGTAACGTCCGCTGAAAAGTGTATTTTGTTATAAAATAATCCTTCGTTAAATTTCGCTATCCCTTACGATTTGGCTCCGTGACAGAATTGCGTTTCCATTAACATATATTGAATGTGAATAAATATGCAAAACGCAATGTCCGAGATTGTCCACCATAATTATACGCTGGGGTGGTTCCTTTGTTTCCAGCAGATGGATGGACAGATCGCTAGACAGATGGGTAACATTTACTGATGTCTACTCAGGTCTTTTGTTTACTAAGCGACGTGAGAGGGAAAGTGCTGAAGGTCTGTATGTTATGCAACTCTTCCTCGCTCTTAAATACGACCAGCCGGCAATTCAGCTTTCATCTGTCTTCCATGTTTTTGTTTTTATTATTAATCAATGTTTATTCTGTCTGAGAAAACGTGTACGTACACCCTTTTTCCTTTTGATTTGCGGGACACACTAAGTATGGTCCTAGAGTCGTCCATTTGAAAAGAGCACTGCATAAATCCATTAACATGCTTAATGGATTATATAAACCGTCTATATCATGTCCACAAGCAAGTCGACGTAAACATTATACCTAGTTACTGATGAGGTTTTACGGGGCAAAGCTGACCATGGGCTTTTAGATAGGCTACAGCACAACTAGCCTAGTAAATGCAGCATTGCCTGACGTTGTGATATAACCAGCCTCACTGCATTAACTAACCAGATCAAACTGAAAACGCTATGTGTATTAAGTTGTCCGAACTGTTCTTTTTTATATCTGAGAAGTATAGTTGTAATTTATAATTAAAGTAGAGCCGCGCGTGGTGGAAGGTCCAAGACATGGAGTATTGTGGCGGTTGCAATGCAAGAGCTATAACAGTTTCGGGTAGCGCTGCAATGCATCAGGGCGTTAAGTGAGTTAATTGGCTTTAACGTTGTACTGTATTATCTATGCGTCCTCATATTTTGGCTGTTCAGGTTTACATCTCCCTCTGAATTGTAATTAGCACTTTGACTGGTCTTGTGAATCCCTCTGTAAAAATAAACAACATTGTAATGCCTACAAATGCATTTGCAATTGAATAATTCAAATTCTAAGGGTTACTTAATTTAGTGTAAATAACTAATTTCATAAATTGCACAGTAGAGCAGAACAAAGAGTTTCAAGTAACCTTGGCGGAGATTTTTGAGAATATTGATTGAGCGATACTTTTATAATTTATTTATTGTAATGTCTCATCGCTAGGCAGATATGAATTAGAATCAGTCCAGATAAGGTGGCGTAGGTTCACAAACAAGATAATCAATCAATATTGTCCATATTTTCCAGGAAATTATATATATATATATATATATATTTTATTAAATGCAGCCAAATACGACCGCAATTTGTAAGACACTTTTCTTTGCTTTGTATTGACTTTTAGACGTATATTACATAAGATATTTACCTGCCAAAGCTAGTAATATGCCTTCTCAAAGTGTGATGCTTATGATCAAGCAAGGTATCTCAACTCACTTCGGAGGAATTCCTTGTGACCGCGATCGCCGTAAGTCAACTGATAAAGTAGCGTCTCACGGATTATAAAGTCATCTTACCTTTTACTATGAGCTTATCAATATCCCGATCCATGCCAAGGTAATAGCATTTCCTCCAGAGTCCCGCATATGTGGAGAACAGTGGACGGCCACATTCCGATTCCAAAATCCCCATCCCTAGGATCGACCTCCAGTTCTCCAGGAGCTCTTCTTCCCTGCTCCCGACGTGTATGGGCTTCGGCAGTGCCGGGTTCCGCCGTGAGCTGCTGCTGTCCACCAGAGGCAGGTGATAAATCGGCATGTCTCTGTTTTTCTGGTCATTAGAGTCCGGCACATGTAGGTCGCAGTTTTCCTTGTGCTTCCTGGTGTCCGTCTCGTACCAGTGGTCAGTGAAGATCGCGGTGATCAGCAGAATCAACGACAAGATGCTCGTTGTCAAGCTGATCGCAGTTACCAGCGTCTGCTTTTCCATATTTCAATCATCAGAGCTGTATTGTCGCCCCGTTCAGCGCTCGTCGCTCCGGTGATCGAGCATCCTTGCCCGGTGACTGCGATCCAGCTAAAACAGTTATGTCCTCTGCCAAGGACTGAGCCGACGTGGTACCGGAGGCTGTTAAGCAACGCAGGTGTTGGGATTTTGGCTGCGAATCACTCACGCAAGTGTGCTGCGTTTTCCATGTGACACCCTACCTGGGCAGTGTTTGCATACAGCCCTCTAGAAAATGACGGTCCATCCCCCAGGCCGGCTGCCGATGACTACCGCACGGTGTCACACGGAGGGGAATGTCGGTGCCGTCCTGCTCTTTCGGCACCAGCGTTTGCAATGGGTGTGTCGCCCAGAGAAAGACGAGATATCACTGTTATGCAGCGATGCTTAAATCCAATGAAAAAGCACGCTTGCATTCGTCTTTCCCCCGTACTTTATTATAAGGACACACTGTAGTCAGCGTCATTGGGAATATATCAATATAACGTCAAAAAATAAACTTTACAAAATTATCATCGAGATGCTGATTGTACATTTTAACCATAAATATAGTCATACCTTCAATGAAAAGTGAGAATTATTGCAGAGTTGATATTTTGAATGAGATTTATATTATGGTGTTGTTCTTGATTCTTTTGTCAAAAAATGAAAATATGAAAACATCGCATCGGTAGCCAACGGACTGATTTACATTTCAAAGTCCATTCTGTTCATTGTTATGAAAACAGAAACAAAATAACATCGTGTTTTCGTGCTGAGTGATTTCGAACAATACAGCTTACTGGGGGAAATGACACCTGCAAATAACTAGCCTACTGAAGGCGGTATAATAATTCACATCAGTCATCACCTCGATGTTCGCCCAAAGCATTGTCTGCAGGCGCTTATGGGCAGGTGAAGCATATCACCTGCTTCGTCCCCACGGGGGCACAGTACGTCCCGTACTGTGTTCATAGGAACTAGCAACTCACGTCGCACAGGAACCCTCGGTGAAGCATTCGGAGTGATTGTCACGATTAAACTTAAAAATACACCCAACCTCCAACAAACGGAAATCTCTGCCACCGAAATGGCAGTATAAAAGAATGTAATAGTTTTCTGTGAAAGACAGGTAGACTAAGGTCATATGTTTTTCTACCTTATATGTGCTTTGCACGGAGATTTGACACCCTAGATGTTACCAGAGAGAATCGATTTTGCTTCGCTTCTGGAGAAAAACCCGTGTGGATTGTAACCGATGATTTTCCTAACTGAATGCTCATAATCGGTCTGGAAAACCGTACACACGCCCGCAAAAGAAACTAAAGTTTTATACTAGACAAAATCTTATGTTAACTTTCGGTTTATACCTATTCACTGTTTGAGTATGTTCGAAAGTATTGAACATAATATTGTGACCAATGAATTTAAAATCTTATCCAACTGAATGTTATCTATGAACGATAAGATTACATAGAATAAAAAACGGCGAAGACTCTCGCTGTAAAAACATCAATGAAATCAACGCCGTTTGGTGAGGGTGATAGGTAGTTGGCCTCACCTGTCTGGTGATGGTTTATGTCTGCTAAGCGTGCCCCTGGCCCGCCCTCACCGAAGAGGCACGCCGCCCATTGGGAGTCCTCCGCAGGCATTTGGCTGCTATAACTACAAAGCCTTCGCTAGAACCTGACAGCGGCAGCTTGCGTGTGACAATCACGTGAGCCGGAGCGCCCTGAAGCTGACGCGGCGCTGGAAGACTGTCAACAAGGGCTAACGGGTAGTTTGAGTTATGAAGTGGATGTTGTGCATTCATCTACAGTAGTATTCACTGTAGTTTACACGATGTGCCTATGCAAACATATTGTTTTTCAGTTCATGCTTTTACAAGAGCTCTAAATTCTCACCACTTCCCAGGGCCAAACTATGAGCTTATGTTCTGCAGGTAACAAGACCTGAAATTAGTTTGTTTCCAATACTGCAGGGTGGAACCAAACCAATCATTTAGCATTTAATGCAAAAAAAAGAATCAGGAATGTTGTTCTCAGATTAATTTGGATTTTGTAAGTATTTACCTGTGCCAGGTTTTGTATTAATGCCTATTGAAGTGTAAAAGCACAAGATATATTCAAGATTTTGCATGGTGATACACACACAGAAGATTTAGATTCTTGCTTGTGTGCTTCTGGTGGACCATAATGACAAACAAACATGAGACAGAATACCATAGCAATGAACGGCAAATAAATAAATAAATAAATAAATAATAATACCCAGAGGTAATTCTAGGGACTTTGGGGGCCCTCAAACTCCCTCTTCCCTGGCGTGGTAACATTTATTACCTTTATTTCACTGTGAAGTATAAATTAATAATATCAACAAAGATTTTTTTTTGAAAATTTAATAAACACAAGACCTTTATTTTCACTTTTGTGAAAAACAGAATACACAAACAAAACATATTTATAATTGTAATATATTATGTAATCGTCTGTTCCCAAGAGCCCCCTCCCACCTCACCCCGACAAAACAAAACAACAAACAAATTCTACATATGCAATAATGGGTTAAATGCCCCTATGTTAGCAAACTCTGTGTATTAAGTGTTTACACCTGAAACACTCAACTGTCCTGTCAGAAAGATGCATCTCTACAATGCCTTGAACTGCAGGAGTGACACTATAGTACAATTCATGTTTATCCCAATCTTCCACAGCAAAGGTGTATGTTTGGTTTCAACATCTGTAGGGAAAAAAATCAGCCCCGAACCCTCACCCCCTAAACACATACAGTACACTGTTAGAAAATAGGGACCAATCTGTACCTTTGCTTGTACAGAAATGGACTCTGAGGAATGTTCTTGTACCATTGATGGTGCATTAATGTTATTTCTACCTTGGGGAAGTTCATCAAAGTCCATTCTGTACCTTAAAAGGCAATTACCTTCAGCTATGGGAACAATTGGCAGACCCTTGAGGGTGCAGCCCCAATGCCAAACAAAGCTACAAATTGTTCCCCTTTTTTCTTACAGTGTAGGGACCAAATCAGCCCCAAAACCCCCACCCCTTAAACACACACAGTACACCTGCAATATGAACAGGGACATGTGTCTACCATCCACACCCAAATCTACACCTTGCCCCCCAGATTCAGTTCCAGGTAGTTCCACTGCGTTTATGTTTCAGAACAAGCAGCCCTTGTCTGTTCGGTTATCTTTATCTAAGGGGAGCAGTCCCTGGCTTCCCAGAATCAGGTGTGCATGCATGAATCACATTTTCCATACTGACTTTTTAAAGAGTTACATAACAAAAGATGTAAAATACTTACTCTTTATTATATTTTTATTAATCAAATTTACCAGTTTAAAACATAAATAACTTAAAAACAGTACAACTACACACTTGAATTCATTCTGTGTTTCTGTTGCAGTACTTATACGTTTTTTATATATAGGCATTTATTACGTTTAGCAGTTAGAGATTTTTGTATATAAAATAGTTGTTTTTTTGAATTCACTTGCAGAAGTACATGACAATTAAAAGTCAGTTTGAATTTTCAAAATATATACTTGATTTATAAGATGGTTATTACCCGAGGATGTGTGTGCATTTACCTGGAAGACAGCCTAGTTACAGCTTGGCAAATTGTTGTATTCTCTCCCTCCACAGGAAGTCAATCTGTTCATTAACACAGCTACGCGACGTTTGTACGGGGCTCAAAAATGTGCAGGGGCACTTTAAGCTTAAAAACACTTTGAAATACTTTCACATTTACAATAATTTAATTTGGAAAATCAAAAAAAGCTGAAGAATTCATGTATGTTTTTATAGATTGAACTCAAACATGCAGCCCTTTGTTGAATATAAGGAAGAACGTAGGATGTCCCACTGAAACGCACATTAATTTGGCAGGGAGACATGTCTCTGTTCGCTGAAAAGGTCTGCAAGCCATTGCGTTTGGTTTACATAAAGACTGGACTTTGCTCTGAGTATTTAATTATTAGTCTAGGAAGGCAGCAGATTAGAGATTTGGTTGTAAATTTTAACTGCCCCAGAATGGGGATCCGAGTGACAAGCCTGTTATTCTCGGTCCTATAAAAAGCCATTAATATACAGTTTAAGTGTATAAAAGTGCCGGTTCAACGACAAGGGAAGCCCAGTTTACTTCGATATAATTACAGACTCTCCTCTTCATAGATGTTCATGTGATAGCAGTTAGTGTTGTTTTCATAATTTGAAAAGCATTTTTCCAGGTGCCCAGCAGGGCAGGATAAGAGGCTGAGAAAATGTAAACATGGAGATCGTCTTTTATTAGTACACCATGCGGACTTACACAAAGGACTCGTCTGTTTTACCAGAAAACGTCTACTCCAAACAGTCAATCATCGTAAGTATTTCTAGTGAAATCTGCTTTAAAATGTTTTATTACACCATTTCTGCGAAGCAGATATTCTGCGTGGCAGGAAAAGGGAAGATCAAAACAGGCAAGATAAAAGCCCTCTGCAAAGTGGAGTACTAGTTTGCCTAACCCTTCTTCATCAGATATTCCCGTTGCATAAAGGAGCCTCGGACAGTCCGCCGTGATGTCCAGCTCTGATGTCACCCACAATCCTGACAGCGATAACAGACCGCATTCCAGTGTCCTTGCCCCCCTTTTTTCCCTCGCCCATCCCAGCCGGGGTCATCGTCCCATTCCTATCATTCTCCCTTTGGAAAAAAAATGCGACTACGGCGCACGCGTATTGCGCTCTGGAAGCCATGTTAAAGTTGGCATACGGAGGACTCTGGCTGTGATTTTTTTGTTTTTAATTTCCTTTTTTTGTTTTCCCCCCTTTTCCTCCCATTTTCTCCTGATGTGGCAAGCCGATCCCCCGTCCATTCCTCGTCTCTGAAACCCCGATCGCTTTGCAGATCCCGAAAGCCGAGGGGCTCCATAAACACGATGGATTCCAGCTTCGACCTGTCCAGGAGGAATCCGCAAGAGGATTTTGAGTTGATCCAGAGGATCGGGAGCGGGACCTACGGCGATGTCTACAAGGTAAAAACACACGGTTCGGTCCGTGTCAGCCCGTGTGGATCCCGGCGACATTTAGGGCACAATGTCGCGTCTGGGGACCTCCAGCACACATCGATCATTAAGCTCCCCCTGTACCGATCTTTTCTCCGGAGTTCAGCCTGTATTTTTGTTGCATATTCATAATTGTTTCTTACCTGCTGCGTGAATGTCGGCTCCTCAGCTGCGCCGTTTCATTGAAAGGCGGCGGTAACGTCTCATCGGTGGCTTTTCCGCAGCAAGACTAGGCCGTGCTGATAAGATAGCACCGCGTACGATCTGCAATTAACGACACCCTTTGGCCATGTATTCAGGAAACATGCTCGATTGCGTCGGAGGATACAGAAAAACACACAGAAAGCCCGCTGGTGCGAAACCTGCTCAGAATAAAATCGCGACACTCCTGATTTTACTTGGCTGTCTTTTGTAGTCGTGCTGTTTTGATATTCTAGGCCAGTAAGTTGTAAGTCCTTTGGCCCATGGACTGTAAACTGCAAACATAGTATACAGACTGGTCAATCAGCACGGGGTAACTTCTCTGCCGAATAAACCATATTAGACCTGCAAAAAAAGCTGTGGTGCCATTGTCTCACAGTCGATCTTTATTTTTTGAAAAATTTCGTTAGGGAAATTGTAGGTTACATTATGCTTAGTCAAGAAAAGTCACTGGGGGTGATTTCATAACGAAACAAAACTCACCAGCCCTCTAAATTTAAACGTGAAATATGTTCACCCTACCTGCTGTTTTGACAAAAGAAAACAAAGACTGGGTTTGAAGATTTTTTTTTTGGATCTTCCATACTCAAATGAAGCTAATGAGATACACATTTGCTACAGTAAATCATAGTAATTATCCTGCTGATGGACATGACTTTCTGTTATATTTCTGTTGAACCATCCTTAACCTTGTCTAACATTGTTGCCCCATAAACTTTATCGTACAAGAGGCATATGTGAGTAGATCTTCCCTTGGACAAGCTGTTGCACTGACAATCTACACACATGGGTCCTTTTGATAGCCTGACATGTGAGGAGATCATTTTGTGCCAGATTGCTGTGATGAGAGATGTGAAAGTAGTCTTTTGTGGTAGTGGATTTCTGGTTTTCATTGTTATTGTCCAGAAATAAATGCTCAGATTGTCATGTACATATGCAAGTGAATTCAGAAAAGCAACAGAAACACAGAGAATGAATGAGTGATTCAAGTGTGTAGTTGTACTGTCTTGTGGGGCCCTGTACACTCTGTGGCCCCGGCTCTGTCCGTCCTGTCTTGTGGGGCTCTGTACACTCTGCAGCCCCTGTGCGCTCACACTGGTCTGCTTGGTCCTCTGTGGCCTGATACCTTTATGCCGATATCCTAGAGTCTGTGCTTGGTTTGACTGATATAGCCAAGACCATAGAATGAGGTGAATATTTACCTTAGTGCTGTAATGCTTGCCTTCACATCATATTTATGACTTCATCCTAATTGTGCTATAGCTGTTGCTCCCAGGTCGTCGTCGTATAACCTCCATAGAGTCACAAAGATGCGTAATTCATAACAGCAATGTGGTAATTTGATCATTGAGAAGGTATTTGGTATCTAACTATGCGACCCTGCGTACTAATTTTTCCAAATCCTGTGTAAGTGTGCCCTGTCTCTAACCATATGTTGACCAGCTCATTAACGTGCCTTTACCGTGATTTTCACGTTTCCATGGTGAAGGTACTTGTTTTCTTTCCTGCACATGGCAGGTTTGCTGGAATTAGCCAAAACGGCCACCAGTCTCCACACGTTCTTTGCGTTGCCCTGAAGCCCGCCGCCAGTCATTAATTCTGTTTTACTCCGTCTGAAAGTACGAATGGAATTTAGGTCATATCAATAGACCACAATGTGGCTTCTTAAAGCGATGGGTATGGGGAAGATTTTAACTATGCAATGGGTAGCTGGTAAACATGCAGTACACCTCCAGGATTTATACAGTAGGTCAGTTTTGACAGGGCTGGTTAACCTCTGCTGATGAGATGCTTGTGAAAATGAGGGAACCGGTTTGCATGTTTGAGGATCCATCTTGATGTACTCGGGGGGGCGGGGTGTTTGTTTTCGCTGCTCTCCAACTCAGTCAGTGTCATAGTCTGTTGAAGTTTTTTAAAAAAAAAAAATAAATAAATAAAAAAGTCTTGGCAAACACGGTCCTGTGTGCTTTTCTGTCAGTACAGCAGTGGGCTTGCCTGGGTACCTGGTAGGTGGGGGTAAGCACAGGTGAGGCTAATGGGGAGGCCTCCTTAAAGTTTCTTTTTCATTGCGGGCGCTTATTAAAATCAGTTTTAAAAGCAATGTAATGCTGTGTGTTTTCATTTTATTGTTTCCTCTAATGTTTAATTAGAAGCTGTCATATGACTTTTCCATATCACTATATCTCTCTTGCTCTGAAAGCCCCATATCTGATAGCTGTAGCTATCCAGCACGTCTTTGCTCTGATTTATAATATCTCATTCATTCCATCCTGATCCCCACCCCTGTCTAATTAGATTTTTGAGCTGGCTGATGTTTGTACATGTTGGGCAGTTAAGCTTATGTACCTCTTCCCAGTGTATGTCCCAGGATTGTCCTTCAGTGTGTAGTGCCTCTGTGTGTGTCTGTCTGTCTGTCTGTCCTGAGCCAGCCCACATTTCTCTCAATGAGGGGCGGTGCCAGGGACTTGCTTTCACTGACGGGGTATGAGGCCAAGCCTGGATTTGGACACCTGTCTGTCTTGACGCCGACGCAGAGATGATGCTGCCCTGGATTCAGTTGCACTATGGAACTAGGGCTGTGACTGGTCACACGTGTGTTGTATACCATATACATCATTTTCGGTTTGGTAGGCACAATAAAATGAATAAATATGTTTATTGACACAGGCAGAACCTGAATTATGCTGATTGTAGTTGTATGAGTTGCTTATGGGTAATGCTGGTCACATTCAGTAGTTATCAGTGGTTAGGAAACATTTTGGTTTCCCAATAAATTACACCAGCCCAGGAGAGAGTGAGTACCTGATAAGACTGTCGGTTCTGTTATATCAAACTCGGTTATGTTGCAGAAAACACACCCAACCTGCTGACTTATTTGTCATTTAAGTGTGTGTACAACGGGAGCAAGATGGACACAACCTCTGAAAGTAAGGCTGCGTTCACACTGCCAGCCAAATCATTCAATTCCAATTTTTTTGCTCAGATATGATTTGTCTATCTTGATGGTTCACAAGTGATCTGTATCTGACTGTAATGTGAAAGCATCCTCTGAAATGTACATTTTTACAAAAGCTGGTCGTAAAATTGGCACG
>JAABNX020000047.1:17770249-17781183 GCA_015163995.2 Mormyrus lacerda | reverse complement strand
GATCTGTATCTGACTGTAATGTGAAAGCATCCTCTGAAATGTACATTTTTACAAAAGCTGGTCGTAAAATTGGCACGTTGTGCGGCCATGACCGCTGTGCTGATTTGAGTCTTTTGCCTCCTTAAACTTTGACGTCAGCCTCTTTATTTTTCTTTGGCATTGTAGCCACGTTCGTTTGTGTCTGCGCTGTACCATTTCTTTTGCAATTATTACAAGTACTACTCTATTATAATAGGTTCCTTCCAGCTTAGCTTGAGCAGATTAATTTTCCCAAATATCAATTAAATCCCCAACTTCTTCATCCTTCCACTGACTGTTATTGCAGCTCTCCTCCATTTTTACCTTCCCGCACTGCCGGTGCAGGCAGATGATATCAGCGCATGCGTATAAGCAAAAAGCCACATGAATTCCGAATGGCAGAGAATCGGATACGTATGAGATTTAGTACCACATGTGAAAGTGACACAAATCTGATTTGAAATGATCAGATTTGCGTGTCCATACAGCCCTGAAAAGATCAGATCTGTGTCACATTAAGGCAAAAAATTGATTTGTGTCACTTCAGCATGGCAGTGTGAACGTAGCCTAAGTCTCTCTAGCATTTAAGGCACTTTTGCCTGGAAATTTAGACTAAAGAAATAATTATGGCTGTGGGGTGTTTATCGCTACAGATTTGTGAGCAGATTTGTGGGTTTAGTTCATTATGATTGGTATGATGTTGTGTTTTTGATTAATTTGTTTTATATATTTATTTGTACAATATACAAACAAGTATCTTAGGTTTTGTTGTAAACCAAGGACAAAGCATATATAACTTCTTAATTGTCTTTGTCTTTGCATATTAAATAATCAGAACAAATTCTGTTTTCCCTGCTGAACCAGAATTGCACCAAATCATGAACCCAGAATCACAGTTCTTACTGAACCGTGATTTTGTGTACCTTAATGCCCCTTGTGGAATGTATCTGAGATTCTCCATTGAATCCGCCCCATTCGATTGCGGCTGTAGCCCCTTCTGACCTCTGTCTTTGCACGAGAAGAGTGATTAGATTATCAAGCACGCTGTTGGGAAAGCCCGTAGGAGACTGGCATGGAAGCAGAAGCCAGATGTGCATTCAGCTCCAGGTTAGGGAATGATGGATGGATTGTCTGAAGAATGTGGGAGGGTTAGGAAGACTGCTACAAAAGAAAAGAAAAAACAATAATTACTGATTTTCTAAAAAGTTAGAGGCCTGTTTTGCTTTTGTGTTACAGCTGTAAAGTGACCTTGTATGGGATTAGTTTACATTATTGTGTCAGTCTTAAACTTGCCAAATCTGTTCTTTTTTTACCCGCCGGTGTAATTGGACCTTTATTTACCTGCCTGCTGCTTTCCTCCTCTTCCTCCTCTAGGGCACACTCAGAGAGGCAGCTCGTTCCCATTTTTTTTTCCCTAAACAACTTTGAAATGCATATTCAGCTATGCTGCCTGTTATTGACTTTGAGTCACGGTGCTGCCGTTTTAAGATGACAGAGCGGAGGAATTTTGAGCCTTTAGAAGTTTGGATCCGAGGACGGGTGTTACCCAGGGAAGAAGATTAAATGTGTCATGTTGGGATATTGTCTGTGCATGATGTAGGAGCTGTTCGTGTGTGTGTATATGTGTGTGTGTAACAGGGCTTTTTTTTGGGCAGGCTAATTACTCTCCACTACCATCTGGGAACTTAAAATGGAGTTTGTTTTGGGGGTAGAGCCACCCCCCCCCCCCCTCTGATTTGGTGTCTGTTTCCTGATGAATTATAGCACCACTGATGCTGGGGCTGCACACAGCCTCCCTTTCATCGCTTTCCTCAAAGTTGATCTGCAGTTATGTGGTGGGGGTGGGGGGCAGTTTATGTCCCTCTGTTCTGCTCCCTCGTACATGGCGTCTCTGCAGCCGGAGACGGTCGGGGTTCCCATGACAACCAGCCACTGACTAATTGCCAGAAAACCGGACCTAAGATAAGGGGACATGCACATAAAAGCCATGATTGTTTGGTTGTTTCTTTGTGGTTATTTTTATGCATGTGAGATGTTGGGGTCAGGAACAGGTTAACGCTTATTATCTAGAAAAATCTGTCAAATTAAAGGTCACTGTCACAGCAGGAGATGATGGTCAATTTGGAAGTTTCTTCTACCTTTTTGTATTTCTAAGTAGAATTCAGCTCTTACTGTTAAGCTGAGCCCTCTGATTTTCAGCAGCTGATGGAACAGGCCACGGGTGGGTGGTGTTGCTGACAATTTGGGTGTGGCAAGCGGTTGTGGGGTGTGATCATTAGCCTGGGTTTAGGGGCCTTCTCATTCACTGGGCTGCGGACATCTGAGGGGATGCAGGACCAAGAGCCAAGGCTGATGCCATGTATCCATCATGCATCATTCCTGTGCGCATAAGCATCGAAAGTGAGTGGTCATTAGTCCTTGTCTCTCTTTGCTAGCTGCGGGGGCTTCATCCAGACATCTCTCTTCAAGCTGAGATACCAAAGTCATCATGCACATTTCTTGAATTGATGTGCTATACAGTACTTTTGAAACATTATTAAAAAGACAGACGGCCTGAAGATCATGTTTGCTGCATTGCATGATCTTTCAAGCATAATTTAGTTACTGGCGTTTCTGAGTTTCTTGCACAAGCTAACGGTGCGTTTGTTTTTCTCTTGGAACTCGGAAATTATGAGTTGAGTGACATCACGTCCGACAATCTCCTGTTCGAGCGACCACATCTCAGAGCAAACATGGCTGCCTCCATGAACACGCTGCTGTGTGTTGTCGCTTTATATTTTAGCAGATTTGGAGTGAGATTATTTTTTCCGAAAGACCAACAAACAAGAAACACAAATTAGTCAAACTATATTAAAAGCTTTATAAAATATTTTAGCACATTCATATCAATATTCTTTTTTCAAGAGACAAACAAACTACAAGCCACCATGTTGAAATTTCGTCACAGGGGCAACTCAGACAACAAAATCTTGTCTGACATCAACGTCATAAGAGGCGTGTTTCCGACGGGAAGTGACATTTTTTGTGACGTTTTCAACCGAGTTCCAAGTTGGAAAGAAATAATCAAATGCACCATAACAGCAAACCACGTTGTTTCCCATATTAGCTCGTAATAAACACTCTAGCAGGGAATACCCAGTTTGTATGATTAAATCCTTGCAGGTCACCGGGCCCCATTTTCCTGCCCTGGGACAGACGGGGGGGGCGGTCGGTCTCCCTCAGCCTGCACGCAGACGTACCCTCGTGCACAAATTAATGTTAACTGAAGCAATAAACAGTACTTTAATTTAAAGCAACTCTCCCAATTATCTAGGGAAACATACTCATTTGCACTGGGAATATGATTGTCTGTTTTCGACATGGTTTAATTTAATGAACTGTGTATTTTTGTATTAATATCTAGCGCATTTAAAACACAGTGCATGTGAGTGAGTTCGCGCTCATGCTGGTAGGTCTGTTGGGGTGTTATTTGTATTAGTTGTTTTTGTGGGGCAGCACAGTGGACACAGCGCCTCCCCCTGGACAGTCTCCATGGCGGGCTGCTCTTCACTCTCTCCTTCAGCTCTGTAGGCAGAGGCAGCTTGGTGTGAAATGTGATTTCATGGGTCCCGGGACCCAGCTTGAGGACAGGTCACCCCCCCCCGCCCCCCTCCTTTTAGGGTGTGTTGAGCGTTGTGGGGTAGCCCAGAGCCTAACACACATACTGTGCTGACCCCAGAGGGTTTAGCTGACTGATAGTGTTACCCCTGGCCAAAGCCACCTCTACAGCTATTCTGTATGCTATAGTTTAGTGCCCCCCTATTTAAATCTGGCCCTCGATTCCAAATCCAGGCCTTGTTTTCAGTTCTCCCAGGTAGTTAGTTTAATAATTATTGATTCTGATTGGCCAGGCTGGAAAAACAGCAGTGCTCAGCCCATGAGGTGTGTGATTTGAATAACTGTGGTATAGTGTGTGTTAAGGCATTAGTAACTTCACATGATGATGGCTGCAGTATGATCTTTGGAGGAGTATTCTTCACTTTTAAATGAAAGCTTTCTCTGGCCAGTCTGTTCATTTCTAGATTAAGAGGTTTTGGTTAATTGTCATAGACATAAGCAGCATGTTCTTGTAGTTTTAGTCTGATTATTCATTAGCTTTGTCAGTTCCGAACGCCTGGCGGCTGTTTTTCATGGCCGGAGCCACAAGGACAGTGCTTCCGGCTGGTATGACGAGCACGTTCTTCTGAAGTGACTTGAATTCCGTCCCAAGTTAGGTTAACTCTGCTTGTGTGCCGCTTTTGGCTTGGGGACTGTTAGTCTGAACTTTTAGGTGTGTGTGAGTGTGTGAGGGAGGGACGGTTCTGTGCATTTAGACTGGGACAGGAAGCTTTATAGGATACCGTTTTACTCCAGCACGGGTGGTTAATGAAGGCCGTCGTGTCCGTGTTGCCTGTAATAGTAGCGTGTGTGAGTTTGACATGAGGAATTAACGGCGTCTTCTCTCTCCGGAGAGTGGCGTGTGATCTGTATTGAACATAGCTCCTGCTGTCCATCACAGATGCGTACAGTCTGCCGCTGTGACTTCAGGATAAGGGCGGAGGCTCATGGTGTGTGATTGTTTCCTCCCACACTATGTGTTTCACCTGTTTCCCTGTCTCCTATGTTTTCACATTCTACAGTTTCAGCTCCAGCTCACAGGGTGTGTAACTCTGTAAATTGTACCAGAGCGCCCCCCCCCCCCCACTGTTGAAAATGACAGCCAGTGCTTTGCTATTTTGATTTGTTTACCCGCTAAACTTTGCATTTCTGTCTCCATGGTAATGGGATCTATTTGAGCTGGGTAGCTAGTGGAGGCTATCTTTCAGTAAAGGTTAATTGGGTGAATGTGCTCTTTGACGCCTGAATTGTCTCTCAATTTGACTCCTGGCGAGGGAAATAATGCAAGCTGACATATTAACTTAGGGATTTTAATTATTTCTACGACCACTCAAGGCCCAGGGGCTGAGGACAGCCTTTCAGACTCCGTGCCACTGATGTGACTTGCGAGGTGCGAACATGACTGGCTTCTGTCGATTGTTCGTGATGTGGACGCCGCTACGGTGAATACTCCGTCTGAACACTGCTCTGGAAGGGGAAGTCCAGTTTGGATGGACTCTTAGGAAACCCAGAACGTCGCAAGATTAACTGTGGGATTCTTAGTATAGTATGTGAGTGAGTTTCATGTGTTTCTCAGGCCTCATTGGCACAGATGGGGGCCCCCACAACACAGACCGTGGCTTCCTTAACACATACAGGGGCCCCCACAACACAGACCGTGGCTTCCTTAACACAAACAGGGGTTGTCTACACAAACACAGGGATCCGTCAACACAGACCAAGGCTTCCTCAACACAGACCAAGGCTTCCTCAGTACAGACAGGGGCCCCTCAACACAGACTGTTTCCTCAACACAGACAAACATCTTAGGAAAACCCATCTGTTTCCTGACATTGACTGAATCACACATCTGATAATAAGCTGTGTCTGCAGCATCTTTAACCTGAGTGGCGTTCAGGGATGCAGCAGGTCACCGCACAGCCCACCATCGCAGTCCTGCGGCGGCGCGCCCCTGCCGCATGCTGGTCACATGCTGCCACGGGATGCTTTATTTAGCCAGAGGCTCCTTCTTGCTGGAGAGGGGGAAAAAACACAACTGTTTATTTAAAAGCCACATTAGCAGGTACATGTATTTATGTCAAGACTGCATGGATTTTCTCTTTGTTCTTTTAGATGTTTAGGTGGGAAATTAACTGCGAGGAAAAGAACTGAGGTTTGGATTCATTAACTTTTATTGGCTCTCCTCCAGGAACATTAAAACAATGAAAGTAAGACTGAAGATCGAACGAATGATGCACAGAGTAGCTGAAATGAGCTGTTCTCAGTTTAGGGTGTAACCTCGACCACACTGCCCATGTGATTCCTGATGCCTTTGACTCTAGACATGGCTGCCTGTCCTTCTTTTAGCTGGACACACGAGAAGAGAAATATGTCTGTCTTGGAGACCTCAGTCGCCTCCGCGCTTTTGATTTTCTTTGCTGGTCAGGGGCTTCCAAATGCGTCTCCCTGAACACGTTTTGAAGGTTAATATCAGGTGAGCGCTAGAGTGCCCCCGCTTGTCACTTCCGTACACCGCTGCTCTCAGCTTTCTGGGATGCCTGCCCTTCTGGCCCACTCCCCATGGACAAACATCTTAGGATTCACGGCGCATCGGCTTTGCGGCATGGCTAAAAATATGCCAGGCCGGGGAGCTTTTTTCCCATAAGTGCCCTGTTCTCCTGGCCCAGAGTGGCCGGTGTTTCAGTCCAGGGACATCCCAGAATGACGGGGCATCGGGGCGACGATGGACGGAGTGCCAGGAAAACAAGAGTGTTCTAGAAATCCTGTCAAGGGCAGAACTTCCTTTCTGGGAGCTTGGGGGACTTTCCCTGCTGTTTCTGCGCATTTAAAAATCTTTGAGGAGGCTGAGCTGACAGTCTCTGAGCTTCCCCTCCTGATGGGATACGTTACCCTGATCTGTCGCTTCCGGAGCTCTTAATCCCAGGTCTTGTGTCCCCCAGGTCGTGTGTCAGCCCTTTTTTGGGTGTGCTCATGTGTTCATGCTGTCAGAGTACTCAGTGACAGACACTGTTCAGAGCAGATGATGTTTAAGATGTCTGCCTGAACCTTCCATGGCTTTGTTCTGTTTCCCCATATGTAACGTTCCGATCCGCATCTTTCATTATCTCTTGGTGGGTGACATTGAGCACATGGTCATTCTCGGGCAGCCCGGGCAGGCTGCTGGTAACCCATTCAGATAAGGAAGTCAGAATTAACCAGTCCAGTCAAATGTTGCAACCACATGAAACTCTTGGCAATGCTTTCATATGCAGGCTGTGGAATCTCGAGGCTTCTGTGATACCGAGGTAATGCATCCTCACTGGCTGTCTGTGTTACTGCTTAGATCCCTCATGCCTCTCTGGCGTACAAGCATGAGTGCCGGTGTGCAATGGCTCATCATTAACCTGTGCAGTTCTGCCTATACATGCAGTGCTGGTTTTACCGTTTGCCTTTTTTTCCTTTAAATATAATTGTCTGTGAACAAGCGGATTCCTCAAAGGGGAACTTGCCTCGGATTCGTGCACATCAAACGCCAGCAGGCGGCCAGTTACCCCGGCAACGCACATCCTCTCCCCGCAAATCAGTGCCATGGAAGCACATACACGGCACCTCAAGAGGATGGAGGTGGTGTGGGGGAGGGGGAGGACTGGAAAGATGCTGGACCGAGAGTCCCCTGTCTTCCCCTGGCCTCTGCAGAAGGGTTAGGGTTAGTCGGTGCAGCTTGGAAATTAAGCAGCACCCCCTGTTATTGGAGGAAGATGGAACTTCTGTGTTCCTTACCTGCTCATCCGGGTCATATTTGCTGTCATGGGGCTCGGGTTACAGAACACATGTGTGTATGTACATATATATATATATACACACAGATATACATATATACACACATATAAATATATACATTCATTCATTTTCCAACCCGCTTTATCCTATTGGGTCATGGGGGGTCCAGAGCCTATCACAGAAGCAATGGGCACGAGGCAGGGGGGCTTGTCCAGGGTTGCCATTCACTCATACATGCACACCTTCGGACTATTTATTAACTCCAATTAGCCTCAGCATGTCTTTGGACTGTGGGGGGAAACCGGAGTACCCGGAGGAAACCCCATGACAACACAGGGAGAACATGCAAACTCCACACAAACTGAGGCAACAGTGCTAACCACTGAACCACCATATATATATAAGGGGCGACATGGTGGTGCAGTGGTTAGCACTGTTGTGCAGTTAATGTCAAACCAAGATGTTACTGTGCTTATGTTTTCCTCGCCCTGCACTGCGTGTGTGTCGGGGGGAATATGTTTATATTACATTGTGGGGACCAAATGTTTCCCTCTAAGTAATAAAAACCTGTTATTTTGATATTTTGACCATTTTCCAGGTCTCCACAAAGATCAGTGAATGTAATCAAAAAACTAAAAATACTAAAAGTCTTGTATTTTCTTTGGTTACTTATGTTTAAGGTTAGGGCTGGGTAGTGGTTAAGGTTGCCATAGCTGGGATTAGGGTTATGTCCATAGAAATGAATGGAGATATCTGTGTGTGTGTGTGTGTGTGTGTGTGTGTGTGTGTGTGTGCCTTCTTACACCCTTTTCTGTCTACATTTCTTGCAGAGCTGAGTAATATTTTACTGTGTATAAAAGGCTTGTTTTCTTTGACAGCTCTTACCATGAGTATTGTGGGTAATGAGCTGTAGTTCATCATGCTGGAATCAGGCAGTTGGAAATGAATAGCAGCATACGGAAGATAGTGGTTATGTAAGATGGAATTGTCCTGGCTTGTGGATAATGCTACAAACCATAGTACTACTGCTGTTTACTACTAGTGTTTGTTTTGATTGCAGATTCAGATCTTAAATGTCGCCCAGTATAAGTACATACATTACAGATGACAAGTCCATGCATCCCTATTTTATAAGCACTTCTGCAGAATGTGTCCAGGGAGAGCCTGTCCTATCCCCATAGGCACAGGGCAGAATGCTGGGGACACCTTGGGTGGCATGCCTGTCCCTAAAAGGGCACAGTTCCAGGGACACCCTAGATGGCATGCCTGTCCCTAAAAGGGCACAGTGCTGGGGACACCCTGGATTGCATGTCTGTCCTTCACAGGGCAGGGGACACCCTGGAAGGCACGCCTGCCCCTCACATCACTGGACACAGAGTAATACAACCTGGGCAACTTCAAGTCGCTAGGATGTCTAACCGCATGTGCTTGTGCTGTTTACCAAGCAAATGGGAGTACTTGGAGGATATTCTTGCAAATTTGTAAAGAACATGCAACCCTTCACCAAAACACACAGAATATCAAAAGCAGAGCAGCATATCCAGACGAATAACGCCTGATGAACTTCCTGATGTTATACAGCTTGAATCTCCCAGCTGAGACCCGGAGGTCGCAGCTATGTCTTCAGCAAAGGATGGATGGTCACCTATCATCACCCATAAGACCAGGTGGATCTTTGTGGTGACAGTGTTGATGCTCCAAGCTACACAGTGATGTCATGGTGTATGGTAGGGCTGGCAGGGAAGACGGATGCTTGGTATTGGTGAGATTTAGCTAGTGTTGCAGTAAGGCTGCAGTTTATACAAGGCATACAAAGAATCCAAGTGGTGACTGTGGTGTCAGGAGGGTAGGTCAGGTACAGCTGGACATGACTGCATGATCAGACCAACAGAGGTAGTATGAAGAGAGAAGAGGAAAGGACCAAGGACAGAGCCTTGGGGGATACCAGTTGTTACCTGTTGCACATCTCTGCACTGATATGTACGAGTCAGCACAAAGTGGTCTCCCCAATGCCAGTAGGATTCGGTGATTTCCTGTGTCGACGGTCACAGAGGGGTCTAGCAGGATCCAGATGGATGACTGGAATGCAGTGCTTACAGCTCTGAGTATCCTCAACAGTCAGGAGGGCTGTCTCGGTCAGGTGTTCATTTCTGAAGCCGGACTGAAGAGAGTTCAGGAAGTTGTTCTTTGTGTGAAATTCTGGTCAATAATTCTCACTCTGTAAAGGGTCAACAGTTTTTTGTCCTAAGCTGCAGTTTTAGCCAAACATGTTTAAATGCAGCAGGGAATGTACTGTTTGTGCGAACTTAGTCAGGTAGGTAAGTGTGTGGGATAGTGAGTGAGATGGGCGGGGCTAAGATCCAAGGCACCAGGAATTAGCCTGTGGATGAGAAGCTCAAATCACAACTGGTGAGGGGCGCAGATGTGAGGAAAGATGGACTGTTTGTGGAGGGTTGTGTGCATGTGAAGGGTGCAGAGAACTGGATGTCAATGGCTGCTGCCTTCTCAAGGAACTAGTATAATCAGTACCAGACATGGATGGATGTGGAGGAGGAGGGATAAGGAGGGGAATGGTCATTCAGGTGGTCCCAATTTGTAGTTCTGCTTCCTCCTCAGTTTTTTTCAGGCTTTTAGTGTTTATCAAGAGGCTGTTGGAGAGTGAAGAGCCTTCAATTAGTGTTTCATAAGTCTCAATATGAGCTGCCTGAGTTGTCTCTCAGCAGATCTGTTCCATGGACCAGTTACCGGGCTGCTCTCTGTGAACTCATGTTCTGAATCTGAGTTGGGTGGAAGAAGCTTCCGGCACCCTCGCCACCTGGAGGCCTCTTTCTTTTTTTAAATCGTTTTTATGACGGACCACATTAACTCGTTTTTTCTGCAACGTTAAAAAGTGCCAGATGCTGTTAAGCATGTTTCGTTAATTATCTGCTCTCATTCTGCCTCGTCAGCGCTTGGGTCTTTCTTCTGTAATGCGTTTATCTAACGTGGGAGGTGGATTTAAAAGGCTTCCGCCTAGGCTGAGTGCCACGGAGCGCCACCCTGCAGGTAACAGCCCTTTTTAAGCATGTAAACCTGCAAACTAGCTGACTTCCTGTCTGTCTCCTGCCGGGGGGAGTGTTCTGCTATTGTACATCCATGCCAGGTGCTCATTGTGTGCCCTGTGGGCCTGTGTCCATCCACCGGTATGTCCAGGTCCTCTGTGAGCCTGGGCCTATCCCCGGAAAGGGCTTTTGCGAGCCTGGATAAATCTGTGTGCTCCGTGTGCTATAAAACTGGCGGAAAACTAATAAAAATGCTGCGTAAGCTGCGTTTTTTTTGCCCAATTTAATACAAATGGAGACAGCAGAAGGGTCAGAGACCTTTCCGGAAGAGACCCGTAGTTTAAAAATAAACGACCGGGTCCACAGTTATGCTGCTTTTGAGCTTTGAGTTACGCACTGAGGAGCCTCTGCAGCAGTGCGTGAGCGCGTGTGTGTGTGTATCTGTATGTGTATCTGTGTGTGTGTGTGTGTGTGTGTGTG
>JAABNX020000047.1:17750591-17761893 GCA_015163995.2 Mormyrus lacerda | reverse complement strand
GTGCCTCTGGCAGAAACGTGCCCCGGGGTGCCTCTGGCAGAAACGTGCCCCGGGGTGCCTCTGGCAGAAACGTGCCCTAGCATATACCTCCACTCATCTCAGCTGAGTGATTGCTCTCCATCCTGGTGCAGCATGGCCGCTGTGTGACCCTGCCCCCCTCCTCTTGTTGTTCAAGGGAGAATGGAGCGGGTGGGTGATGTTTATATTCATGACAGTAATCTGAATATGACCAGCTGTGCCCAGAGTGCTTCCCATGTGATGAATGTGATGCCTGTAATGTGACCGTCGGTGTCTTTGGGCCTCCGTTGATGTTTGGAGAGGGACCAGCCTCCACAGACCAGCTTTCTGTGTCTGTTAACTTGCGGGGTCATGCTTAGCTTTTAGCGTTCTGTTAAAAAACGGTCAGTCGTTAGCCGCCCCATGTTTTGCCGTTGAAAATCAGCACAGTAACCGACAGCTCCAGTGCTGCAAACAAGTGCAGAACAGGCCAATAGTAATTTCTATTAACTCTGAAATCTGTTTATATTTAGCAGTCACTGCTGCTTGTTTGATTGTTTAGGGCTATTCTCGTTTAGAGTGGTTTATAATCGTACCCATGTGAATCCCTAGATGTTTTTCTGGACCACTTCAAGGTACATGCTTTATCAGAAACTGATCAATGGGGGCAGCAGTTACCCGATTGTAAAACACTGCACAGGTGGTTGTTGGTTCAAATTCCAGGATGGGCTATAGTGTTGTACACCAATAAAACATGGTCATTGTAGAAGTATGGTGGACTTACTAGTCATGAGCTATAGTCCTCACGGTAGCGGTCACTGTCCTCCCACGGCTGTTTGAGTCACCATGTGACATGGGAGCTTGGCAGGTGACTGCAGGGCGTTGTCATGTGACCCGGATGCAGTGGCATCCCTGCTGATTAACCTGCATACCCTACATGTGGGTGGAGCAGCAGATCCTCGCCAGCATGGAGCCGGCTTCTGGGCATCCATCAGAACCAGAACCGGGGCACAGACCACTTAAATCCATCCCCAGGGTCTAGAGGTCGTACTTTGTGTCTTGTTCAGTGGTTACACCGAGAAGATTTGTGTGTGTGTGCGCATGTCGACTCACACACACACACACACACACACACAAACATGCTGTAGCTTTGACAAGAAGCTGAAGTGCGGAGCTGTTTTCTGAAACATCACCCCCAGACTCCCTTTGGCTGCCATCTCATTCAGCACGTTATGGCAGAGCATGCGAGTGTAATAAGGGGTTTATGGCTAGCTGTCAGGCAGAGATTGGTGCCTGTCTGAGATGGCGACCCTTACATTAATAATTTATTACCACTCAGAGGCATATGCTCCCCTATGTGGGGCTGTAATGCGTCTGCCCCTGCCACTGTGACTTCTTCCCAGCTTCCCCAGGGTGGGGCATTACCTACTCATCCCCAAGGGGCCTGTCTTAAGGCCCGCTCTGAACCTCCCAAAGCCCAATTAGACCTGGCATGTCATATAAAATAGGGAAACGGCAATCATTCCTGTTATCTCAGAGATCTTAAGCTTAATAAAGCCGGAGTTTCATTAATGTGTTAACTGGAACTAAAGTCAATACTATTAATCTACCTTTAAGGCGCTTCAGTTCGCACCAGAGGAGTAATAAACATTCTGTACTCTGTGTTTATAAACCAGCACTGGCCCAGTGGGTTTTCACACAGTTGTCACCGCCTTCCGTCACTTTTCCGTGGGGGGTGTGTCCTTTGCATTTCCCATAAGCTCTGCTGGACCTGTCCCATCGCGGCATCACAGTGACCATACCCCATTCACACAGCAGTCTGCAGTGACCTGCTTCAGGTGCCCTTCAGGTGCGGTTGCTGGTTCTCAAACTTGGTGTTTAGGGGTCTACTGGCCCGCTTCTAATGGCAGAACCCCTGGTCATTTAATGCACACATCTTGTCCTGATTTCTGGCTTCAATGTCTGTCTTCATTCTAACATGTCCTATCTTTAGAGGAAGAAGTACTCATCTCCTTTGAAATGACGAATATTACATTAACAGAATCCAGATAATAAGCCCTAACACATAAATAAATAAATAACATGTCCTATCACCGACCCAAGGTTTATGTTGAACATGTTTGTTGGTTTTCTTTAACATTTCCGTCCTGCTCTCTAGCTGGGTGAGAGGTATTGAAGACCTGAAAGAAACACACCAGCAGAAGGCAGCAGTTAAAGGTTACAGGCGGAGTTGTGAATTACAGCTTTTGGCGAAAGGGAGGCATTTCTGCTCAATGGGGGAAATAACAGTGGGTGATATGGGGGGGGGGGTGGTTACATAGCAACCAGCTAGCCCTCGCTTCTCCTGGCTCACTCTTGTTTCTTTTTTTCTTTTCTGTTTTTTATACATGTGATGCAGTTTTACCCCCCCCCCCTTTCTTCTTTAAGGGATACGGTTGGGTTGAGCATTAAATCACTAAATTGCAAGTCACTGATAAATAAGCAGATGGTGGTGAGACTGTGTAACACCAGATCAAAACCCTGCTCTACCACACACACACACACACACACACACAGACACAGACCCCTCCTGTAAGGAGCGGTTAATAATCACCTTAACAATGCCCCCCCAGGTGTTTGTGTCCTGCTGTGAGAGCCCAGCCGTAGGGTGTGTCAGACATGCAGTGATGAAAATGTATCCTATAATCTCCAGGCCCCCAGCCTCCACACACCATATACTTAAGAGCATACTCTTCTGGCTTTTGTTATTCTTTTGCTTTTTGTCCAACTTGGGCCACCATAGGCTGAGGGACAGCGAGCCAACGGGTGCCAGGAAACGAGCCTCCCCATGCCCAGAAAATGTGCCGCCTCAGCATTTTCGGCTTGGGCCCGAGTCGCCGTTTAATTATCACATGGCGGACTCCCTCGGATCGGGCCGCCTCCAGTGCGACCTTGGTGGGGGCCGGCGGGTCGGGGTGGGGCAGGGTGGGAGGGGGGCGGGTAGATGTCCCCTCTGTGCTCTGCACTGCCGCTCCCTGGCCGTCTTCCCGATGATCTCTGGACCTGGCGTGTTTAATTATGGCCCTTTTCTGCTGGGAGAATCAGTCTCTCACAGATTCAGAGGAGAACTAAAAGTCGAGAAACTGACACATAGCAATTGGTTATCCCCCCCCCCCTCCCCCACGAGTGGTAAAATCTCTTCACCAAACACGGGCCTGAAGGCAAATTCGAGGGCATTGAAGTAGCGTCTGTCTCCTCTGATCACCCCTGCCGTGCTCTCCCGTTTCACCTGGCCAGCATACCTCTTCGATTTTGCTCATTCTTCATCTTCAAGAACCTTATTCTTTATTAAATATTTTTCCTCCCCACCCCACACAAATACACACCCTGTCTGTTTTTTCTCTTTTCGTGTTTTATTTGTTTGAAAGCCAATCAAGTTATTTTTCTGATGTATTTTTTCTTCCTATAAGCATTTGTAATGGATGGCTTGTCTGTATCTCTCTCTCTCCATCATTCCAGCTCACACTGTCTGCCATGTCGATTTCCCTGTGTTGGGAAGTGAGTGCTGTCGCCAGGCTTCATAGAGAAATGTACATATCTCCCTGACATCTTCAAGGGGAGCTGCAGTTTGTGCGGCTTTAAAAATAAATCCCCACTCCCTGCTATGGTATCCGGGGTCATAACGAAATGCAGTGCCACTGTCGCCTGCTCGTATCCGGGCACCGCCATCGTTCCCGGGAAGCCTGTTTGTGTAATTCTGATTTCAGCTATTTAGGATGGATGTCTAACTTTTTCTCAGATTGTGGAATGAGGAGGTGTGAGTGTGGGTCGTGTGTATATTACATTGTGGCAATCAAATAATAATTTCTTTGGTCCATGAAGGGGAAACTCAATTTCATAAAATCTGACTGCCCTCAAAAGTCTTGTATTTTGGTTTGTTACTTATGGTTAAGGTTAAAGCTGGGTAGGGATTAAGCTTGTCATTGCTATGATTATGGATTTTCCCTATAGAAATGGAGAGTCCCCATAAAGATAAAATTACAAATGTGTGTGTGTGTGTGTGTGGATTAGGTCTATACTGTACTATTCTGTGGGGAGCAGATGTCCCCCACAATTTAGTAAAAACATGTTGTTTTGAGATTGGGGGGACCATATTTAAAGTCTCCACAAAGATCTGTGAATGCAATCAAAGTAATCATAATCATAGCCAAAAGTCTTGTATTTAATTTGGTTACTTATGGTTAAGGTTAGGGCTGGGTAGGGTTTAGATCGTAACGATGGGATTAGAGTTTTCCCCCATAGAAATGTGGAGAGTCCCCACAAAGATATAATTACTGACACGTGTGTCTGCTTGTGTGTGTGTGTGTGCACATTCACGCCTGCCCTTGATTATACCTATAGCCTACATCTCTGACTGCAAAAACTTGCTTTCCTTAGAGATGCCCCTGACCCTCCCCATAAATCAATTCCAAATTATGGGATCACCATTCCAGGATGCGAGTGATCCTGAAATTTCCAAGAGTCTTTCAGATTTTGGAGCATGATGCCAAGACCAAAACAATCTTTATAAACAGCACTCTTGAATGCATTTTGTTCCAGTGACGCTTCCATTCTGGCGAGCCGCTTTGCCAAGCAACAGGAGCTGAAATCACAACAAAAGCTGTTTTTCAGCCTGGGTGCAGCCAGCCTCGCTGAAGCCCCCCACATCTTCTCCGGGGCTCTTTCCTGTAGGAGTATCTCCGCACAGTGTGGTGACAGTCGATTGGGCCACACATGGCCAGGCGACCTGTTCCCTGCATCCCCCAGATCCCCGAAAACGTTACCAGTAAGAGAGAGAATCAGTACCAGTAAGAGAAGATGATTGTATTGGCGAGTGGCTGAACAAATGACATCGAATCTGTAACCGGCAGCCGCCGTCGTCCTCCAGCACGCAGAGGGCGAATGTGAATTCGCATGCGGAATGAAGAAGGTTCACCTTCCCTCAGCAGAGAAGCCGGGTGTGTGTCAGTCTCCAGCGTCTGCAACTTATCCAGTGCCTGTGTGTAGCTTTCTGCAAAAACACGTCACCTCGTAACTTAATTATCTGCAGCCGACTTTTCGCATTAAAATGTGGTGCATTTGAGTCCATTTTATAACTGTCTGTGTGCTGAGGAAGCAACTGCTTCATTCCTGCTTTGTTGTCTAAAGGAAATGCATTGATAGTACAGAATTACAGATTACAGGTGATCATGCATCCATCTATCCATCCAGCATCGGGCACTAGGCTAGGATACACTCTGGATGGGATACCAAACTGGCTACTATTGCATCAGTGCTCAAAACTGTTATCACTCTTAAAATTAATTCACTAATGCCCCGACAGAATCCATCCTCTACCTATTTATCCTGGTCAGAGTTGTGGGAAGGCCTGGAGGCAGCAGAGAGCACAAGGCTGGGGTTCACCCTAGAGTGGATGCCAGTCTATAACTGTACACATACTTGCACCCAATCACAAATTATGTTTGCCATATTTTGTCTTTCATTCCTGCCTGCCATGTTCTCCCTGCGTCGTCGTGGGATTTCCTCTGGGTACTCCAGTTTCCCCCCACAGTCCAATAACACGCTGAGGCTAATAATAGTTACCAAATTGCCCGTAGGTGTGCATGTGTTTGTGAATGACGTGTGTGTGTGTGTGTGTGTGTGCCCTGTAATGGGGTTGGCTCCCCATCCTGGGTTGTTACCCACCTTGCGCTTGTAATCTCCAGGATAAACTTCGGACCCCCCACGATGAATTGGACAAACAGTTTCAGAAAATGGATGGATGGATTCCTGCCTGCAGTTTTCGCAGTTTTGTGTTTGAGTTTGTATTGTCCCAATCCGGTCTTCAGGGACCATCAGACGGTCCATGTTTTCACTCCCTCCTAGCTCCCTCAGACAGTCCACATTTTTGCTCCCTCCCAGCTTCTACCAGACAGTCCACATTTTTGCTCTGTATCAGCTCCCTCTGAGACAGTCTACATTTTCACTCCCTCTGCACCATCCATTGACACTCTGCTTTCTTCTGCCCGGTTCTTGCTGCTGCATTGCTGACCTTCTTCAGTAACAGCTTTAACATGATGGCAGTATGCAGAAGTGTTAAGTTTTACTGCTCCTGACATGATGGCTTTTAAATATCCCCTGTTCATTTCTAAAAGCAGGTCTGTCTAAAGACAAACACCCTCTTCCAGGCTATTTAGGTGCCTACATTCATATTCCCTTCAAGGAAGTCATATGAGCAGAAAATTACACCAATAAATGGAATTCTTGTATGCAAGACACTGGGGAGTGTTTATTTTTTTTTAATTAAAAATGTACTCAGAGTGCGTGTTGTTTACCATTAACTTTCTTATGCATTGGATTTTATTTATTCGCTAATATTTTTAAACATGACTGCCATTTGCTGCAATTTTAACTACAGTCGTTGGTGCATGGGATTAACTCACTGAGGATGTATATTGGTTTTTAGCACTGAAATTTAACACTTACTTGCTAGTTACAGACTCATTACTTTAGTTTTGAATGTAATAGTTGGCATTTTCTGTATACAACCACAGAAAATTCTGTTAGTATGTAGATTTGAATGTTGAGATTGTGATTGCTTCCCGTCGTAATGGAAATTTGCCAGCCTACCTTGAGTTATTTTTGAAGGTTACCGGGATCAAGCGAAATCAGTTTCTTTGATCGTTGTTAAATGATGAAAAATTCAGAGAGAACTTGAGGACCAGAGCAGGCTGGCATGCAGAGGGAGGCAGAGATTGAGGAGGAGATTTGTGTGTGTATAAATGACAGTTTTTTTCTGAAAGTCCCATGGGTCAAGCATGAAATACACAACCACACAGAAGGTCCTCAATGTTCTCAGAAGGACTTTTACCACATGTCAGAGGTGGGAAGTTCAGGTCCAGAAAGTACAAATCCAGACCAGTGTTTTGTTTCAACTAATTAGTTGAGTATAAAAAGTCACAGAGTACACAACTGGTTGGTTGAAACAAAACCTTGGTCTGGATTTGTACTTGACCTGAATTTTCCACCTCTGCTGCACACATTTTCATGTTGATGTTTGGGCCTTAATGCAGGTGTGACATTTAAATACTTCTTCGTGTCACACTTCAGTGCGAATTGGGATCAGGGAGCCTGTTTATCTCCAGCCCATGGTCTGATTACAGGGTTGGAATCTTTTCCCTGACGTCACGTAGCATGGCAGGAAGGTCTTTGGCACAGCTGGACCACAGCAAACGACATTAAACAGTGGGCAGCGTGAATGTGAACAGTCTCCAGGCCTCTGGGAGATGAAGACAGGAGTGGCACAAACCGCACACAGCTTGTCGATTTAAAGGCTTCAGTCTCAAACTCACTTGAATTCATCATTATCGTTCTATGTTCCTGGGCCTCCCTGGCACAGATGGCCAGATCGCCACTTAGCAGACAGAAGCCAGAGCCCCACCATAGGATGCCCGTGTTTACATAGTCACTGCAGATTGTTTTTCATCCGTAACGCAGGTATTTTAGTGGCTATCGCCCTCTATCACTTTATGATGGTACTGCAGGCAGAGTATAGATGAAGCCATCTATTTTGTTTTTGGGGATTAAGGTGGGGCTCTTGGGCAGATGGCCGACGTATGCAGACCATATTCAGTCCCTGCTGCTTGGTGGCTGCGAACCTCTTCGAGAGCCCCTAGGGGGCAGCAGGTATGTAGTGGGCTCCAATGAAAGCAATGACCTCCCTCACTGCCTGCTTCTGTGGATGGCTGTGTTTGAGTCGGGTCAGGGGGCATTTTGGTTACCCAGGGGTGAGGATGCAAGTCGAGCGTGATGGAGGGAGTGCAGTGTCTGTCTGGCCTCTGGCCTAGCAGACAAGGAACTGGGAAGAGCTGTGATTCTATGAAGCACTACAGATTTCTGTCTGATGTATTCTTTAAGGTCCCTGTTTCGAGAGACACTTGAATCGCCCTGTGTTCTTCAGAGTCTTCCTCTGGCCTTGACATTTGCTGTGTGTATGTATATATTTCGTCTCCCGCTTCCATCTCATATGTAAATGAGGCTCGTTTGATCTGTATGTTAAATTATTCAGCCGGCACACTCTTGTGGGTGTAGCTGCATGCAGAGCGCGGCAGTAGCGGCGGCTCTCGAGCTGCGTCCTGGGGCGCGCGCACGCGTGCGAGCGATGCGACGCTGCTTAACGACCCGGGGAGCAGCCCGCTTTTAATAGGTCAGCACTCGTGTTGCGTTTATCAGACTGGCAAATGGGGCCGATTCTGTGTCTGTTTTATAAATTAATGACTTAATTAGAGCCGACACATCGGTTTAGTTTTATTTATAAGATGAATGCACTATGATTATCAATGCTGGATGACAAAGTGTTACACTTTACACTGAATTCTAGTTAATAAAGACATACCGGGTTTTACCCTACTTATGAATAAAATGTTTTTAGGTACCTATGATGACTTCAACAGTATTTATAGATGTACGATCACTGCTGGGAGTAACATTGAGCGAATGAAATGTGATCATGTTAAATCTGGGCTGAAAGCACAGTGTTGCCAGATTGGTGGATTAAAGTCATCTCTTGGTATCTAGTCTGGGTCACATGTCACATTGCCAATGGTAGTTGGGGGAGGGGGGGGGGGGTGGTTGCTTCCTACTAGCAGCAGGGAATAGTGGACAGACCAAGGGGGTTCAGCAGGCTACCCCTGGAAAGCTAGGGGCAGATGGTCAATTTTAGGCCCCAATCCTCCATAGCGCTCAGTCAATGCTCCCCCCCCCCCCGGGGCAAATGCAGGGGTGGGACCACAGAGGTACTGGCCCTGGCTGAAAGCTGATTGCCCCCAGTGCCCTGTCCCCATCACTCTCAGATTTAAAATCTTTCATTGGGTAATTGTAAAATTGGCCTTTCTATATGAATTGTAGACCCTCTTATGCCCCCACCTTAAAAAGAAGTCCCTTTGTGACCATTTCTTCATTCACCGCTGGCTGGACTGCTTGCCCTCCCCCTAACTAACACAAATAGTTGCACTGTAAGGTCAGGGACGAAATCCGAGTAGGATGCGGGCACCTCAGGCTCAAGTCCTGGAGGTTGTGTGGGGGTGTGGGGGGGGGTATGTCATAGGCTGCGGCTGCCTTGTAATACTGCGTTCCCCCATAGGCCTAATTAGTCATGACAAGGGGGAAATTAACAGAAAATGAGCATGTTAAAATAAGCTCCTCGTGCAAATGCATTTTGTGAAGATGCTTTCTAATATATCAAGAAGCCCAGGGCTATCAGCTCCCTAATGATACTGTAAGAAGCTGTATAATAATCTTGCCTTTTTCACTGTTCCTCTTAGTGATGCTGTATGGCTGCAAGCCTTCAGCTTTTACAGGTCTGCAAATTATTGTCATGTGAATTAAGATTTAAATTAATTGTTTTAAATGAGAGATTGTGATGCAGCACCATGGCCTCGCGCCTCAGGGTTGTGGTTTTTGTTCTGGCTCCTCCTATGTGTGTTTGTGTGGGTTCTCTTCCAGCTCCCCCTGCATGTGTGTGCGGGTTCCCTTCCAGCTTCCTCTGCATGTGTGTGCGGGTTCCCTTCCAGCTTCCTCTGCATGTGTATGGGGGTCCTATTCTGGCTCCCCCCTTGCGTGTGTGTGTGGGTTACTTTCCGGCTCCTTCCTGCATGTGTGTGGGGGTTCTGCGTATTCTCCTGTCTTGTGTGGGTTTCCTCTGGGAGCTCCAGCTTCCCACTCCCCTCCAAAGATGTGCAGTTTAGGTGTACAAGTGTCTCTGATTAGCGCGTAGTGTGTGAGTGTTCCCTGAGATTGACTGGCATCTCATTCAGGGTGTTTCCGCCTCATGTGAGCGTGTCCTCCTGGAATAGGCACCACAGCGCCCCCTTTGGTTAAGCAGTTATGAAAGATGAATGGAAGGATTTTATTTAAAATTTACAGGCATGGGGAGGGGAGCTGGTTGGAATACGGCTTTGATATTAAAAATATTAGCTTTATTCTTTGCTTCGCCTCGGCAGGGTCTTTATAGTGCCAGTCAGGTTGGATCTATGCAGTCTGGCAATGTCACATTGAGTCATGTCCCAGCAGGGTGCGCTCTCGGCGGGGGGGTTGGCACACTCTGGGGGCAGCTGGCCAGCTGATGGTGGGAGACGATGGTCACTCGCTAATGATGCCTGAGAAAGATCACCACAGGGGCTTTATGAACGTTACTAAAATAAAGATTCTATGTCGGAATGTGCAGCTGTGCCTTTTAATGGTGTGAGCCGCGTATGTCTCATGGCGGGACTGAGATCCTGGTTACTTTGCTTTAATGAAAATGTGTAATACCACCTACACTAATAGAGGACTGGATGTAATCAGTAGATTATTTACACTGTCTTTATTAATATTGAGAAATACTGAGCAGTATCCTGAACAAAATAAATGCTGAAATTATAATATAAGCAATAGTAATGCTAATGCATTCAGTTATTTGTACACACAGATTTATCTACTGCCGACTTAACCGTAACAAACATCATGAATAGTAGTTAGTAATTTATAAATATTGTTGTGATATACAGAAACAGGTCTGTTTTTAATGGGCAATTGGAGAGTTCATTGAAGACTTTACCAGTCCAAATGGGTAGAATTTGGTCAGTGTTAGGGGATATACAGGAAGTATGGTTGCCGTTTAAAATTGTTTTATTTCCAGTTTTTATTAAAAGATTTTATTATTTTTTATTTTCTGGAAATACTTTCACACCGAGCCCCTGGGACAGGTTCCGGATCCCCAGTGATCCTGAAAAGGATAAGCTGCTACAGAAAATGGATGGATGGACGTTTGTTCACGCCGAGCTGCTAGTGGCTTGGTTTGAGGGGAAACTCCATATATGCTGCGGCGGCGGCGGCGTCTGGTTCAGAACCTGCGAAAGAAAGAAACTCACTTTGAAACATGAATATTGCGACTGTCAGATTTTCACGGGCACGCTGTTACCTACCTTAAAAAGTGCTCAGATATAACGAGTTGCCTGTGGCATGCATGGCAAATGACACGGGGGAGCCAGGAGGCAGTATTCAGTCTGTGGAACTGATGGGTAACATCAGGGGCACATATGAAGGATGGATAGATAGTAGGGGAAGGTTCTTTGGGTCTCATATTCAGAGTCATTTTCCCCTAAAGTACATATATACACATTACTGTAAATATAATTTGTTGCCATGGAGAGTTACCCCTGCAATGGGCTGGTCCCCTATTCTGGGTTGTTCCCCGCCTTGTGCCTGTAGCTTCTGGGATAGGCTCCGGACTCCCCACGACCCTGAAGGATAAGCAGTTTGGAAAATG
>JAABNX020000047.1:17697891-17710270 GCA_015163995.2 Mormyrus lacerda | reverse complement strand
CAGCGTGTAGTCAGAGTATGGAATAGTCTTCCTGATAATGTAGTGCAAGCTGAATCCTTGGGTTCCTTTAAATCAGACCTAGATAAGGTATTAACAACTCTGAGCTATTAGTTCTCCCCAAGCGAGCCCAAGTTCTCCCCAAGCGAGCTTGATGGGCCGAATGGCCTCCTCTCGTTTGTATAGTTCTTATGTTCTTATTGTTTTGAGACAGGTTGGTTGAAAATGTGGGTGAACACTTCTGCTAGCTGGTCAGCACAGAATTTTAGTTCTCGTCCAGAGGCCCCATGTGCTAAACCTGGCTGATGTGGCGAGAATGCACCTGTTTGCAAGGCTGTTGTTTCCTCTGTCATACCAGATAAAGACGTTGTTGACTTTATCAGGCAACATCACTTGTTGATGGAGTTGAAGGATATCTTATAATCTATTATGTTTTTACTCTTACAGGAGTGGTTGTATTCTGCCCTCTTGATTCCTTTCATTAGGTTTTTCCTGGCCGCACTATAAGTATGTATGTCACCAGATCTAAAAGCTGCACCACGTGATTTGAGAGGCCACATTATTAAGCTATGGTTTTTGGCTTGGAAAAGTTTCAATTTTTACTATAACACTGTCAGGGTAAAAGTAGGAAAGCACCTCCCACATTTGGCTGCTTTAAGAATGCTTTTTAAGTTTGTAATGATGGGATTCCAATTGAAATACAATTGGGAAAGATGTGGGGGTTACTATACCAACATTTATATTACAAAATAGTGCAAAACAGAAGGTAATTTTTCTTTTGTGGTTGTGATGGAAGTCATTCCTTTGAATAAGGGCTATGCAGTGGGGCCTTTCCAGGAGCAGGACCTCAGTTGAAAGCTGATTGGCCATAGCTGAAAGTTGATTGGCCACTGGAGTGCCCCATCATCTGTCACTAACAGATTATAGACATATCATTGGCTAAGGATAAGATTGACCCCTCTATATGAATTGTGGAAAAAAAATCCTGGGAAAAATCCTAGAATCCTAGAATTGCCCTTGGCCACATGGTTGAATTGCGATGCAAAACAGCCATCGAAGGAACCTCACCAAGGATCGTGCTGGAGATTTGGGATTGGTGCATGCCCGTGTGCCGCCCCAGGTCTGTAGCCACCACCCCCGGGTGCAGTGCATTCACAGTGACCCCGGTGCCTGCACCACATAAGACACACACAGGAAGAGTCAGCATTTATATAGCAGAAAATCCTCCAGCACAGCAGTATCATGTGACCTGTCTTCGTTCAAAAAGACGCCAGTGACATGCCTTGCAGCCTTCCGGCGAGTTCCCTGGTGAACAGCACGTTGGCAAGCTTGCTTTGACAGTAGGCTTTCTTAGTGTCGTACTTCTTCTTTTCCCAGTTGAGGTCGTCAAAATCCATTTCTCCCACGATGTGGGCCAGCGAAGATAGGTTGATGATGCGGCTCGGGGCTGAGCTCTTAAGCTTGTCCAGCAGAAGGTTTGTCAGCAGGAAGTGACCTTTGTATGAAAACAGCCAGAGACACAGGAGAGGGCAGGACTTGGGTCTCCACCTATCGGGGACCAGGCCCATTTGACCTCATTAGGTCACATGACAGGTCACTTCCTGCTGATATTTCATATTTACAGCAGGTCTTACACAACTAGAAAAAAAATTTAAAACATGCTTTTATATAATTCACCAATTACATCTGAACATTACATATACAGTACAAGTTGCTGTGTCCAACAGAATAAGAGTAGCAGTATAAAATTTGCTGCCTGTTTATCAGGAATTATCACACCACGATCCAATAGCTTACCTAAATGATTAACACCAAACTGCATTTCGAAGCCATTCTCCGTCCTCCAGGCTGGACACCTCATCACCCCTGCGTTGTTTATCAGTACGTCCACTCGCTCCTCCTCTGAAAGGGGACAAAAACAGGTCAGCTTACCAACCAACCTCCTAAAGTATTCGTTCTCAGAAAACGACAGATAACGACATTTGTTTATTTAAAGGGGCTTTGCTGGTTTTACCCCCTTCCTTTAGTGTGCTTTTATGTGCATGTAAACAGTCTGCAATTTCTTAAGGCCAAAAGTACATGCCAAAGAAAGTAACTCTCACCACAGAAACCACTCCTCTCTAACCTGCCTGAAATGCCTTGTTGCAATTCCAACCCGTACTTCTGTGACATGGTGAGGTTACCTCATAACACCTTCCTGCAAGAATCTGTCTGCAGACTGTAAGACAGATGGAACATGTACGGCCAGCTGACAAATCATGCCGGCTCATCGATCATTCCGGCTGGCCAATCAGAGCACATTGGACTAATGGGGGGTGGGGCGTAAAGCTCTAACAAAGCATTTGAGGTAAGTAGAAATGTACAGTATCAGTGTTTTTGGAACAATGAGGCATGCAAATCTATTTTAGAAGACCTCAAAAAAATAAAAATGACCATAATATGGCCCCTTTAAAGACACTGATACATTTATATTTTAGTCACTTTGAAAAGTGATGCTATGACCTAGAGCGATGTACAAAGTCACTGTGTCATAATCATAAATGTGACAAAGGGATCACACTGTTGAGAAAGAGGTAACGGTGTTCACATATTAAAGAATAAATACCCCTAAAATTAAATTCAACCACTTTACTTTGTAGGATGATGCATTGTCTGAAGGGGAGCCTTTTGTTTGGTCCACAAGAGGGAAAGTGTTTAAAGCCTCCTGACAGATGCTTTGATGGGTGTCAGTAGTAGTGTTTGCCTGAGGGAGACGGTCACTACCACCACCCTCCACCACCCCACCCCCACATCCTTACCCTGGTTCACCCTACTGGCGAACTCCCGGATGGACGTCACAGAGGCCAGGTCGAGCCTCCGCGCATAAACGTGATGGTTGCAGGTGTCCCTTCGGATCTCGCGAGCCGCTGCCTCACACTTCTCCTCGTCCCGGCAGCCCATGATGATCCGGCCCCCTTTCCCACAGAGAATTCTGGGAATCATTACAGAAAGGCGAGCAGGGAGACGCCTCCTTACAGGATTTACGCAGGCTCTGCCGCCCAGATGTGCTTTGGGTCCATCGTTCATCACACTCTGCTTTTAAACCAAAAGTCGGCTTTTAAACCAAAACATCCCAGGCAAGCTCAGTTCCAAAACTGTCAGAAAATTCAACCTATCATTTCTCCATCACAGTTAAAGAATTAACTAGATTTAAAGGATATTTCTTACTATTTTCAACAACCTATGCCTTTTCATTGTCTTTCAAAAACCACACTGAAATTATTTACTGAAGTGCAATGATTTTTTATCAGCTTGACCAAAAATATTGGTAAATTTCACATTCAATGTTCTCAGAAAATCCTAAAAATAAACCCACTAGGAACCAAAATATAACTGAAAACAATGTTTTTTTGCCTGGAAGCAGGTAAAAGATGTCAAGATGTTGAGGTCGGTTGAACTGATATCCCACAAATGTTATGGAAAATAAATCTCATTCATCAGATCAGAGGGTACCTTAATAGCCATATCTCATATCTTAAATCAATAAAGGTAATGGCTTGAAATTGTCTTTATTTGATATTCAAATAAAACATTCTCAAATGTAACATGGGCCAATTTTCAATTTTTACCTGCCGGTACCTACACTATATGGAAAAAAGTATTGGTACTCCTGGACATTAATCCTACAGGAACTTTTACGACATGTTTTGAAGGTGTTTGATGGGGTTGAAGTCGGCGCTCTGTGTAGACCAGTCAAGTTCTTCCACACCAAACTTGCCCAACGATGTCTTTATGGACCTTGTACTGTGCACTGGGGACAGAAAAGGGCTTTCCCCAAATAGAAATGCACTGTAAACTTAGAAGTATTTTGTCCAAAATGTCTTGGTATGCTAAAGCATTAAGAGTTCCCTTCACTGTAACTACGGATCCTAGCCTAACTCCTGAAAAACAACCCCATACCATTATCCCTCCTCCACCAAACTTTACAGCTGGCACAAGCAGGTCAGTCAGGTGCCATTCTCCTGGCATCCACCTCATCCAAACAGAAATATGTGACTCGTTACTCCACAGAACTCTAGGGTCCAGTGGTGGCATATTTTACACCAATCCATCTAACGCTTGGCATTAAACTTGATCATGTGAGGCTTGCATGCAGCTGCTCGGCCATGAAAGCCCATTCCATGAAGCCCATGTTGCAGTCTTTGTACTGGAGTTAATGCCAGAGGAAATTTGAAACTCTGCAGTTACTGAGTTTATGCACTATGCACTTCAGCACTCTGTAACCTGCTCTGTGATTTTACATGGTCTGCCACTTCACGACTGAGTTTTTGTTGTTCCCTCTAAATGCTTACACTTTGCAACAATATGACTTACAATTGATCATGGAATATCTAGCAGGGAAGAAGTTTCATGAAGTGACGTATTGCAAAGGTGGCATCCTATGACAGTATAACCCTTGAATTCATTAAGCTCTACATAACAACCCATTCTTTCACAAATGATTGCAAACCTGACTGCATAGCTAGGTGTTTGATTTTATACACCTGTAGCAGTGGTCTGGATGAAACACCTGAATTCAATGATTAAGTCCCAATACTTTTGTCTATATAGTGTTATAATGATCTTTGGATCACATGCACGCAACACTTGGGCTATGAGTTATTCCTTTTTCCCTGTAATGGGGCACTGCCATTGGTCAACTGCAATAAAGTGATAAAAGACCTAAAGTAACAAGAAACTAGACTAGTGACCAGACACTGAAGGAGGCTCACAGAAAACATGTTCCCCAAAAGCATGTATCTAAAGAATGTTATAATCGAACAAACTGAAAATGAGCAAATTATTGTAAAAAGTCCTGGTACAGAGTACAAATTACCCAGAAGGAAAGATCTTATTTGGACAACTGCAAAGGCGGTTAGTCAGAGCAGATAACAGGTGCAAATCCTGCCAGTATTTATAGCTTTAACAGAGGATTGATCAATATTAAACTGACCCATAGCAGGATTCCAAGACAGATTCACATCTATCAAATGGCTGTTATTCCCCACAATTTTATTCAGGCAGCTTCAAGGGGAATGAAGGTGGAGACTTTGTTTAATGGATTCTTTATCTTCATTTTTCCAGCTAAACGATATGCATTCCTTGGCTTGAGTGACAGTAGTGTACACTAGACTAGATTGAGTGGAGAGGGGAAGACAGTGAGCAGGGAATTGAGAGATTCGCACACTCTAGGATTTACACCATAACAGAAGACACTGGCTGGGGAACATGTCAAATGCTACACTTAACGACACATCAAGTGTGCAGTCCAGGTTTGATATTAAGAAAAACTAATATAATATACAAACATAAATAGATTACATCAAGGTGTCATTCACATACTTAAACATGAACACTGTTTTAAAATACACTAACAGTCAAAAGTTTTTGCACACCGCAGGTTTTTACAACTCTTCCATTTATTTCATAAACTGCAGGTTTTTTATTCTTATTAAGCATTAAAAAGTTGAGTGAACAACTCAACTGCAATTCAAATCTGGCCCTCGATTCCAAATCCAGGCCACATTTTCAGTTGTCCCAGGTAGTTCATTTAATAATTACTGATTCTGAATGGCCAGAGGCTTCACACATGGCTCACAGACTTACAGGTACTGTATAGGAAGGCTGGAAAATCAGCAGTGCTCAGCCCTTGAGGACCATAATTTGAATAGTCCTGTTCTAGGCTGTCCTTTAACTTTAATTGCACTAGTTAACTGTTTCATCCCATGAAACAGAGCAGTATTTAATGTCCGTTGTGTAAAGAATGCCTCAAATTTTCTCGGCTATTATAACTTCTACAGGAGGTTACTTTGATGAATCAAAGATATCACATTTTCGTGCTAATAAAGGTACTCAAATGGCAAACATACTGTAAAGTTATTTGTTAGCAAAGCCATTTTATTACATTTTAAGTGAGTAACATGCAAATGCAGAAAATCTCATTGTGTGCAAAAACTTTGGACTGGTAGTGTGTATATTGTCCCTGTGTGAAGTAAACTGTTTACACAACTGTCTTGGGATAAAATAATTCAAAAGCTGAGTCCCATTATTATTAACCTAAAGTTAACAGAAAAGCCACAATCCCTCTGATCACCATAAAAGACTGACACCATTAAGAGAACATGCTTTGCTGTAAACAATCATTTTGTGTCTTTGGGACCTCATTGCATATCAAAGATATTTTTCTTTTCATTATGGGGATGTGGTGGTTTTAATGTTGGTATTTAATGAACTTTTCACATACTCACATTTTTGCATTAAAAATGCAGTATGCTAATACTTCATCTTCAAGTCCACTGGACTATCAACTCCTAAATTTCCTTCTGGATTAATAAAGTATGTATGTATGTATGTATGTATGTATGTATGTCTTGTCAGAGCTCGTCCTCCTCCATGACAAGAGGAGTAACGGTTCATTTGCTACGGCATAACAATAATTTGCATTACTAAGTGGGAAGCAAAATTACATTATCCACTGTACACTTCTAGCTCTGTGAAGTTCCACAGCCAGAAGACAAATCTACAAATAAATAATAAACGAGAATCTCCTGGCAATCTGCTAAGGCGTTTAAACGCCATTTAGACTGCTGTTGATTATTCGGAATCCATTGTGATTTTTCTACCAAGACATTAACTGCAAACACACGATTCCTTTACCTCTCTTGGCCAGGTCGCGTGCAGTCTCCTTCCCTATGCCAGTATTAGCTCCTGTAATTACCACAGTCTTGCCTTTAATCTTCGCTTTACTGGGACAACCACCCCCGGTAACATGATCCCTGGTTGGAAACAAAAGCAATAAAGATACTTAATCTTGCAGGCATGCATTTTTTTCCAAATAGTTACCAATGCTAAACTAATATTCTTCATAGAACATCAAACACTTCCCGAACAAGGTCAAATTCATAACTTACGAGGACAATCGTAACACGTGGGTATGTAAAAATGAAAGTAGTGTACAGATTTTACAGCAATACTTCAGTGACAACAGTCAAGTTCTCCATGAATTATTTTTTTGCGTAAGATTACAAAAATACCCTGATGTAAAATTTACCGTAGTTGGATAACTACAGACATAGAAGCTTAACAATACTCTTGAATTACGTAAATTATTCTATCAGAAACTGTACAGTACTACACGCAACAGAAATGTCCCTTTTCAGTGCTCAAGATCATGGATTAAGAACAACGCTTAAAGTCATCCATACCTCAACAATACGCTGACACCAAAAACAGTTCCAACTACCGAAAGAGGTAAAATGTATTTACTCATGCTCTAGTGTGATACAACAATAAAACGGAGACATTTAATAACTAAAAGCTTAGGTCACGTCAAACGCTGGTATTGCCCGGTTGTAAGATGAACGGCGCTGATTGGCTCTTAACTAAAGGAAACGACGCCCGTCCTACACACCAGCCAATCAAAAACTTGGAAAAATATACTCGTCTGTATACGTCTCGTCTACGTCTAAATGAAGTATATCTAAAAAAAAAATAAAAAAATAAAGTATATTTTATTACTTACGTTTGTTGAAAACTCACAGCTAGGTAACATTATTTTTATTGCATTAGTTCCTTTAAATTAAAAAACAATAAATGCATTTTAGATTATTTTCAAATTATTGTGTTTGCAACTCTGTATCTCATAACCGCCAGTGATTAGTGTATATTCCTCGGTTTTGGGTAAAATGTTCATTTATGCAGTGGACCAATACTTGTGTTGATGACTATAGTTAATTGGCTTCATGTTTAGAATTTAGTGGTCACCACAGCACACAACAACAAAATGTGTCCTCTGCATTTAACCCATATGTGACTTTCGTGACATTGCAAGGGGCTAGGTCGCACTCCGTGAGTTTGTGTGGCCTACCACATCACATCTGAACTTGACTTTCACAATCACCTCACTTCTGGCTGACCAGGACAGCTCTAACATGGCAGAAATTGGACAAAATGACATTGGAAAGATGGCGTTCTATGATGGTGCCAAGTGCAAAGTCACTAACCTCTTCTGTAAAACCACCCATTCTGCTGCACATGTTTGTTGCAAGAGATTATGTGGATGTGTGTTTAAATATACACCCCTGCCAGCAATGAGTGTGCCTTAATAAGGCAATTCCTCTAATTAACAGGGGTTCTCACATACATTTGGCCATGTGAAGAGAGAGGTAAGGAGCATGAACTGATTACAGTGCATTTCTGCATCCACCACATGATAAGCCACTTCAGGGATGAGAACCTGAGTGCAGCCATGTATCATGTGATACCTCAGTACCACACTAGTCCGAATAGACCACTGTGAGTTATTTTTTACCCCCAGTGACTAGAGTGCCAATCATGCCACCAACAGTTTTCCCTGTAAGTTGGAGGACCTGCTTACAGAGCTGGATGTAAATTAACATCATACCCAGGATGAAGCAACTGCAGGTTAAGGGCCTTTACTCAAGGGCCCAGTGAAGTAAATCACTCTGGCCATTTACGGGATTTTAACCAGCAACCTTCCAGTTACTGGTACAGATCCCAAAGCCACCACTCCACCCCATATATTGGCCATATAGTGTACAAGAAAATATAAACTCATATTCCACTGTGATGCTGTACTGGGTAAGTGATTATTGAAGGTGGATGGATAGATTCAACTGTGTTAAAGTGTGGTGGTGGCAATGACGTAAAAACAGGATTGTAAAAGTTTATTTTACCCAAAGCAATCAGTTGCTTAAAATGAATCCTTGACAAGTGATCATTGTACTTATATAAATTGTAAAATCATTTAACCAATGTTTTAAATTTGTCAATAAAAACTTGAGACTTCAGTGCCTATTTTTAGAATTATCTGACAAATTCTATAAATTTCCCAGGATTTTCTTGTTACATTGTTTGAATTATGTATTTGATACATGTCCCTTCTAATGAAAAAAACTATAGAAAGTGGTTTACTTGTCCTTAACTAGAGTGACATTGCAGCCCACTATACAGTACCATAGATGTGTAGTGCAATTTTCAAGACCATTTCCACTGATTTGGTATCTAGGGAAGTTCTATTTAAAATACATCGTACACATGCAATGTTTAGCGACATTAAAATAAATAGCCCAGACTCTTGACTCAGAAGCCTGTTAAATATATGCCTTAAATAATCCAGGATAATTATAACTGGAATATTATAATTATCACAGACTTGTGTGTGGCTCTGCTTGTTAGGAATGTGTGTCTGTGTGCAGAAGTTTGTTGGTTTTAATTCTTTGGCTGGAAGAGTATTCACTGTTGGACCATTGAGTATGGCCTGTTACCCCAAAACCTGCTCCAGAGGGGCTGAATAGATGGCTGACATCAAACTCCACTCTTCCCTGTACGTGTATGCTTGTGTGTCTCATAGATGATCAAGAAAGGCTATTCCAAGATCAAAGAATTCGTAGTAAATCACATTAACCGCACAGAAAGTACGTACGACTACGGAGTATTAAAAAATAGGCCTCCTCGACACTGACGGCGCTATTCTGATTTTCTATTGCTTTTCCGGGATCCATTGCTCAAGCCTGTGACCCTCCTCGCTCCGTGTGGGGGGAGGGAACGGGCACATCGGACAACGTACGGTAAAGACGCACATCGCGCATGCGCCGCCCTGGTTCCAGCAACAACTGCAGCCGAGCCATAACAATCACCCGCGTTAATTATATCGGGCCAGATAGGTAGCTCGCGCGCGTTTCGGGCCATCCCGGGTGGACCCGGGTCACTTCTCCATTTAACCCGAGCGATTGGCCGGCGGCGGTCTTCTCCTCGCACAGGCTGATAATGTTAAATCCATGGAGGATAACGAGGTGAGCCTCCCTCCCTTCCTCTTCGGCGGAAGATTCGGCGAAAATGGGCTCTTGTGTACAACAGCGAAGGAGAAATGGGGGCTTTTCTCCGCAAGTCAGTGACGGCTAAAGTGGAGTAAGCGCCTGTGAGGGAGCGCGGCGTTTTTAACCGAGTCGCCCGTGTCGTGAACACCGCCCTGATGCTGGGGGCATTCGCTAGCTAACTGGCTGCTAAGCTGGTTAGCTGCTAACAGGATAACTCCTGGGCGAGCTGGGAACCACCTCACGTCGGCTGTTGTCTCCGGCTCTGGTCCGTTTGGACACCGCTACGCTTGTCGGACGGCCCCGCTTGGCGGAGCTCCCAAGGCCGCTCGTCCTGTCTCCCCCCCTCACCCAGCCCCCCCTCCGCTGCCATCCCGGTTTGATGTAAGGAGCCGGCGGGAGGATTCGCGGGCTGGATCTGGGACAGCGCCCGAGCGAGAGCCACCATGCAAGCGGCCCAGCTCCAGTACGACTTCTTCAGCGAGGAGAACGCATCGAAATGGCGGGGGCTCCTGGTGCCCTCCCTGAACAAGGTAATCCAAGTAGAGGGTCGACTGGTTTGATGACAGCGTCGGGAGCCCGGGCGGGCTGACGGGGCGCGGGTTACCTGGCGGAAAGCGACCCGCTGTAGGGCGATCCTTATTTGACGGGGGGGAAATCACATTTATACACCATCATGCTGTCCGTAAAAATAATCGAACCGGTGGATAGGCAAAAATTTTAAGGCGTCGAGGGTAAATCAAATAATTTAACGAAGATTTTTAAAAAAATTCTACACCGATCTATTATATATGCATTATTTAGTTTGTTGATTTGTTAAATACAGAAAACTATGAGCCACACGGATAATTTATCGAAAACAATCGTATCATTGCTGTGGATGGGAGGTGCTGTACTGCCTGCGTGCTTGTTTATTCTTTGTATTGACATTTTACCATAAACGTGGTTGTAATTTGATACAGCACTGGCAGAAAATGACTATATTTCAACCATCTGTTCAAATATAGATATACATAGGATACTGTTAAGCAGGTAAACAACTGAGACTCTGGTCTGTATAAAATCAGCAGCCGCCCACTATAGCTAAAGTGTCTCCGAGAATGTGCAGGATTGAATTATGCGCTTCTGCTGGTGAAGGACTGTAGATAGATGGTCTGTCTTGGGCGGGCTGTGCTTTAAATTGTCTAGATCCATTTGTGGTTTGATGTGAGGGTAACGTTTATGGGATGGAAACAGTGTTAAAATTCATGGGCCCTTTTTGGGACGGTCACCATCACCGCAACAGCCAGCATCTATTTTGGATGGGCGTATGTAATCTAAACTAGTCTGCCAGTATTTTTTTTCTCTCACTCTTGACTGTGGTGTGCACATGTTGCGCAAAAGCGTTTGATGCAACTTCCTCTGCCGGGCACACTTTGTTGTGAAAGGTGGGCCACAAGTTTACGGTCCAAATCTATACTGTGGAAGTGTGTGTGTGTGCGCGCGCGTGCGTATGTGACATTGCCTGCAGGCCCCGCTGCTGACCTTCACATGCTTTCTGTAGATGGCATGCAGATGACTGTGTGTTGTTGCATTTCCTTCTCGGGACCTAGTATCTGGCATGCAGTGGGTATGGGGAATGTGGGTCTTTCTCTGGTCATCTGGAAGCAAAATGGTGAGATGGCCCAGAGTATAGTGTCCCCATACTCCTTGTGGTGTTACCTATAGACAGGCCTGTCCGGTTGTCTTTTGCTTGCAGTTGTGATTCCAGGTCTTAGTTGATGAGATGCTGCAGTATTTGTGTGAAGATGCTGCTGACAGTTCTGACCCACGTGAGTCTTATGTGACTGCATGCATGTGCTTTCCCCTACTGTATCGTCATGTATACAGTAGGGTATAGAAGCCATCCTTTTATTTCTCTTACCGTCAGAAGGGATTCCTAGGCTCTTGCTAGCCATCAGACTCAGGTGAGCCATTACGCTGGTTTGCAGACCTCAGTGTCACTCACTAGATGCCTTGCTTGCTGTCAATTCCTGCACCATGCTGTGATGCCCCTATGGTTCACTGCCAGTGTGCTGGGGATCTGTGCGTTAATAGGCAAAGTCGCTAAGTTCTTTACTTTCCATGTTCTCTAGCATAAGTGCTTGAAGACCTGTTACTGGGGAACCTGCGTCTGTCCCTTTCTTGTTGCAGTTCACCTTCTGCACTCCCAGTTTAGTTGATTAGTTCACTCAGATGGCCCAGTGGAAGAGTATAACACACACAAGACTGCTTAATGGGTTGAAGTAGAGATTTGGGGAACATGGCTCTTCAGATACGTGAGACTTGGGAAGCAGTTGCTGGTTTATGGCTATAGGATTACAATCACGTGGCAGAATTGTGAGAGGTAATACAAGTTGGCATAAAGCCAATGGGCATCCGATGTTAATCTCAATTCTGCTTGAGCTGGGTTGATAACATACTCTGTATTTGTGAATTTTTAAGTATATATGTATGTATGTATGTATGTATGTATATGTATGTGTGTATATGTATGTATGTATATGTAT
>JAABNX020000047.1:17656572-17691495 GCA_015163995.2 Mormyrus lacerda | reverse complement strand
ACTCCCCCCCCCCCCCCCCCCCCCCACATGAGGTTGCATCCTTACTTGACTCCCCACCTGGAGGGCATAACAAGGCTTCATTCTGCTGTCTGCCACTTATTTTTACCACGTTTCTTTAGTGAAAATGCCGGCTAGTTGCTTTTCAATTGGATGCACTAACTGACAAGCCTGGGTTGTGCTTCTGCGGAATACCATCTGAGAAAGAAAACCCAGAGAGGAGGAGATTCGGTCTCCCAGTTCCTGTTGTGTACAAAGAGCTTGTAAGTTAAATTTCACATGAAACTACACTGTCACTCCAGAACACTGAAGAATAAACAAGTTGTTTTGTTAGTTTTTGGGAGGGATTCATTACAATCAAGATGTGATACAGCCGTTTATTTATACCTCCTGCAGTGTTCATTTCATTATTAAATCTGGCCAGCAGATTGATCTTTGATTTTCTACAAACTTTAACTGTAATGTTATTCTGCTAATAATCGCTGACAAGTTTCACCATCTGCACCTGTGATATTAGACAAAAGTATATTGGTTATTGACAAAATTTTCTGATGCAGAAATAGAGGCAAGCAAGAATGTATTTATTAATGCATTAAATGTAATATATTACACATAAACAGACCTATTGCTGTCTGTACTTTTGTAAGGTTTCACCCTGGTGGTAGTGAAAGGACAGGGATTCTATACATGATATGGGTAGACATTAGGGCTGAAAGAAGTGACATCCTTCAGTGTATCACACCTTTATTTTTTGTTAATGAGAAATCGCATTAGCATGACCCATCAAAATGAGGCCGTTAATAATCCTCACACCAAAGCCCCAGAAAAGCCATAGAACTCATAATACAGTCGTGTTTGTCATATGTTTTTGTGCTCATTGATTCCCATAGATTAATCTTGTGAAATTAATCTTAATCCCACAACAGTAATAAAATAAAAGCCTCGCTTTAACATAAATCCTAAAAGAACAGATCACTTTAATCGGTATGGGTATGGTCTTATTATTAAGGAAAGTGGGCTGCATACACCAAAGTAGTTCTTGCTTGTTCACTGGCGTGGGAAAAGGCGGTTCTAGTGTTAAGGGGGTAATCAGTGTTACCTGCAAGATCGCTAGTGTTTTTATTTTTGCTGCAATTGTATTCATTACTTTATTTAACTTAACAGACCGCATCTTTAAATTCTCATCCTTGCGTTATACACCAGTTCATATTTTGACGGTATCTCATGTGGTAATGCTGCGTCATATGTTTTTAATTTATTACACACTTAATATTGAACTGAAGCTTGGCATATAAAATTATACCACACATGAAATCGTAATCACAATGTTTGATAGAAAAATTGCTGCTATTTTTCTATTTTGCTATTATCGTTCAGCCCTAGTAGACATCGCCAAAGTGGAGCTCTGGCAGGGATTTTGCTGATTTTAGTGACTTGAAATACTGAATTGTGTCCTGTATTGGGATGGCAAGTGCCCAAAACTTAGTTTGTTCTCATATTTTTGTTTTTTTGTGTTGATAGGTCATCTAGATTTTAGTTGCTTGGAACAGATAGAAAATAAACTGACTTGTGCTGTGTCTATGGAGTATCCAGTGTTGTCCGCCATGTTGGAAGGGTTTTTTGCCCTCCATGTTTCTGAGCCGGTCTGAAACTGAAAACTATATAGGTCTGGTCAGGTCACAATGGGGAGCATGCGCTGGTACAGCATGTTGCTACACCCACCACATGACAGAACACCTTGAGATTCTGGTTGGAGATCCTCCACCCACTGGAAATGGCATTTTGTCTGCTGCAGTCAGGTTTTACATGGCCATCCCTTTGGCCTGCTCCAGTCGCTCAGCTCTTCAGCAGTCATGCTGAACCGGATCACCCTCAGGGAAACATGCCACATGGGCATAGTGCCGTAACTGACGCTCCCTTACATTGCAGGTAATGTGCCTCATTCGAGAGTCCCTTGTTCCACATAAAGTAAAACCAGCAGAACCCAAGGACGGCATGAAAAAAGTGTAGTTTTAGTCTGTGGTCACTGGATAGCATCCATCTCTCACAGCCATACAGCAAAACAGGGAGCACCAGGACTTTAAAGACTTTTGTCCTCTTGCAATAATATTTGGAGCGCAGCACACCCCACTCCCCTGCATTCAAGGATTAAAAATTGCACTTTGTGGGGATCCAAGTTAACATAACATTATCCGTGATATAGTTTGTAGAGTGTTTCACTTTTTCAGCGGAATGCTGATATGTTCCTGTTGCAGCCTGCATGTCATAAGCTTTCTGGATGCAGCTGAAAGCTGCGCCGTCCATGTGCCAAGCTTGGGCAACCGCACCAAAAAAGTGATGGGAAATGTGAAGTGAAATTGGGGTTTTACATGCATCCCCTCTCTGGGGGGGGGGCTCGCATCCCACTCTGAACTTTCTGTTTCGTTTCTCTGGTCGCCCAGGTCATAGGTGAGTGACCGACCCCCATTTCGCTCATCTCCGAACTTCCTCACCCCGTGGCATTGGAGCCAGAGGCTCCCGTCAGCCTGTTTTTATCGTCATGCTACTTTTAAACAGCCTGTGAGAAGCACCCCGGCTGGTGGGGGAGAAATGCTGACCTCAGAAAGGGGTAGGGGTGCCACTGCTGGCCACCGTCCAGCGCTTAAACAAGCACAGAGACGTCACGTCAGAAGGGTGGGCGCTGGGGGCACTGGCGTGGCATGCCGGGCACAGTCTGCGGCCATGTGATCCGGCTGCAGATGACGAGCATTTTCTTTATAGGAGGGGTTCTGGGACCTGCTGCAGACACTCTTCTTCATGCGGTGACCCCAGATTAAAAATACTGATAGTAGACTGAAATAGCCCCTTCAAATCACAAAAATAAGTGTCTGATGCACAAGGAATATCACAAAATGGGTGGGGGGTGGTTATGATTGAGTTGAAGCACTAATCTGTATTGCTGCTTTTGGGAAGAACTGGAATATCTAGTCGCAAGTGATATCTCTGATCTGCTTGTATCTGCCAGCTGGGCATAATTCGGGGCTTTCTTGCCGCAGACGCGTTCTGGCAACTCTGATGTGCTTTTCATTTCTCCTCCTGGATCTTCCTGCTTTCCTGCGATGCAGCTGGCAGGCTTGCCAGATTTTTTTGTATACTCACGGTTCTCTCACAGCGGGCATGACAAAGTGAGGTACAGTTGGCTCGGTGTGCCAGAGCTGACAGGCTTCACATATAATGCAAACAGAGAGGTGCTATCTCAAGTTGCTTAGGTTGGTCCCTCCCTCAGCCCTGTACACCAGTGAGGAAACTGCTATTTTTATTCAGGGTTTGCAAGCGAGTTGCAGGGTGTTGCGGTAGCTGAGGGATACCTCCGCGAGTGGGACTCAAGAAGTTCTTCCAAACTGGCTGGGATTTTTTAGCTGAAGCAGCTGCAGTATTTGTAGCGATGTTAGCTGCAGTAGGGATGCATCAATGCCCCCCCCCCGATCCTGCAGGTGCCAGTGGTTGCTTTTTGGTAAACACCAAAACCGATTCTGATACCAAGTAAAGCTGGGCAATGTCTGAAAATAGTTTGCAATATTTTGATCTACAAATATTAGGTAGAACAATATTGAAATTGCTCCTCTCTCACACACACACACACACACACACACATATATACAAACGCGCATGGCACCAAGCGAGGCCTTTATTTTTTATTTATTTTTTTTAGTGATGAACAGGGGTTACTGATTAGCAGAACTGATCATTGTGTTTTTAGTATCTGTAGAAAATGATTGATGAGCAGGCCTGATTTTATTGTGATTTAAAAACGTCGGGGTTGTTTAAAACCGCGTGAAGCAGTGGTTCACAAACTTTTTATGCTGCAAACCACAAAGTCTTCGTATACCACCAATACAGAATTATGATCGTCAGGAACAATATATTGGGTATATACTGGCTTCTGTTATTTTCCATATGATGATTATCTTCTGAGGTTTTCTTTCTCCCTGCTAGTATTAGCTGCACGCTTGCTGTGCAAGCGACTAGGCTGGTTGATAGCAGACTGTCCAGCAAGAACAGCTTCAGATGCCTGAAAGCTGTGTCTCCACAAATGTCTGTGTGGTTCTGATTACGGAGCCGTTCCAGGATCCTTGGATTGCCATGCACTTAGAGCTAAGTGCCGAACATTGTCACGTCTTCGTAGAGCTGTGATGGATTTGCAGAGGCTCCATTTTGTCCTATCGTAGCATCGCATCCATTTTAATTGGCTTCCTAGGAAATCTCTCCCTGGGCCTCTGGGAAACAGCTTGTGGTCTGTAACTGCAGCTCTGGTGGAGGAGGAGGCTCGACACAGTGGGAAGGTGCTGTTCTGCCTGTTAGACCCCTGACCTCTTTGTTGGGCCATTGTGATGCAGCCGATTTCTAGCCGCACTCCTCTATGCCCCAGCCAAGCCAGAACTGTGTTTCTTCAGTTTCCCTGAAATGTCTGGGCTGCCCACCTGCCTTCACCAGAGCTGTCGGGACTTGCATGTCTGTGTGAGTGGGCTGCTGGACGGACCCACAGGATGTCAGACACGGCTCCTCCTCCTTCACCCGTCTGCCGTGTGGGCCCCCTGGGGGTGTTCTCGGGTGGCCCTCAGTGTCCCCAGGAGCCTTTGCTCTCCTCGATAAAAATCACGATATGTTTTTCCCAGGTTACATCTGAATCTCTGTGACTGGGCATCATCCAGTCCTCTTGTGAAACCTGTACTACACGTAGCAAACCCCCCGCTCACTATCTGCGAGCGATGGGCCGCCTCAGGCATGGCACCCGTGGGCAGAGCTGGCAAGCCTGGTGCTGCCAGCCGCAGGAATTCCAGGAATGGTCTCGCCCAGTTGGTCCTGCCAAGTCAGAGCATGGTGGATGGGGGGGACTCTTTAGAGGTTGTTTGTGACAGAGCTGCCACCCCCCCCCCCCATGTCAATATGACATGAAGCAGCTCTAAGAACTTCAAAGCATCCCCCCTGTCTGGCAGACAGGCTCTCTGTTCTCTGTTGGTCTTGGCGCGAGCGTTGCCGTTCTGAAAGCACTTGGCTATGGCAGGAATTTGCTGGCATTGTGAATTAAAGTAGGACTCTAAGGAGTCTATGTATTTTCTTCTTCACCCTGTCCAGCTCTGTCACCAAGTAATGGCTGGCATGATGACTTTGATAAGGGGGCTGGGTTTGGTGTTGCAGGAGAGCGATCTGGCCATGATGCTTCACGCTTTCACTGTGTCGTCATCTGACTCCCAGCCCATGCCGGCTGGTCACCTGCTCTGCACGCGACTCCTCCCCCAAACACATGTGGAAAAGGAGGAATGGCCAGGGGAGAGTTGTGGTCACTGGCACTGCCCTGATGTGACTATTATGGTGCTGGCACAGTGTGGATTTACACAGGCAGTTTAGTCTATATGTATTTGATTTGAAAGTTATAGAACCTGGCCAGTGATGAATTAGTGTTACTTGCGTTTTTCAGATGGGTCAGTGGCTGTGTGGAGAGAGCAACTCCATAGTCATTTGGGGGCACTGTAGTCTGATAAGCATGTGACTCCCAGGTTCTAAGGAAGAGTCTCAGTGACTATGCCCTGTAATCCCTTGGAGCCTCGTTTGAATTTGAGTATTCTGGCCTGTATTGAGGAGAAATTGAATATTAATGAATCCTGTTCATCAGCTTGGGTGTAGTGCTTTGTGTCACCATCAGTTGATGCTGTTGTGCTGTAACCTTAACCATAGCACAGTGGTCTGAATAGGGAGAGTCCAGCAGTGGGGAGCCTGGTGTCTATGACCTGGATGAAATCTAAACTGCTTCTCTGTCCATTCAGGCTAGAATATGCTGAGAATGAGGCTTTACACAGTGTGGGGCACTGTTGTTCAAGAGGAAGGTCTATAAAGTACACATGGTATTCCTAATTTAGATATTTTTGGTAAAATGATGAGATTGGAATGTATATACCACTGGCTTAAACTGAAGTCTGTCCTTTAAGCGTTTGCAGATATTTTGTTCTGTCTGTGACACACCCCCTCACCAACCCTGCTTGGCCCATCAGAAAGCCAATCAGCTGAAACACTTTTGCCCCTTCCCGATAAGCAGTGAAGGAATGTGTGACGGAAAGTTATGTGTAATTTTTTTCCCTCCTTCTTTCAGATCAACGGTTTTATTGTTTAAGGAAAAGATTAGGAAGATTGTCCCCTGTCACCACTATGATGTAAACTTCCATCCAGCTTGTCAAATGTAGCCCCAGATTTTCAGGCTCTCTCCCAAGTGAGGATGTCTCTCTAATACAGCCTGCGCAATATCCAAGTAAAGAAAAACGGAGAAACCGTAGAATTGGTCATCTGGGTAATTTAGCTCAAACTTCAGGAAAATGAGTGTGATATGTCGTATGTATTACAGTTTATGTTGAACAGAACAAAGGCACTTAATGATTATACATCCAGCATCATGTAAGATTTTTGTACTAGTACTTTTTGCTTTTTTATTGTTTCATGCTGCTTCGTGTTAATGTGTTCAGGTGGAGAGTAGTTTATAAGAACAAGCATTAAATATATGTGATGTAACATGTCTTTTTCTTACTAGTTATTCATTATATGCTGACACAGTGAAGTTCCAGTGATGATGCTATTTCCCATTTTTACAAGTTGGTGGGTAATTTTGCTCTAGATGTTTCTGCTGATATGGTTCTGTTTCAGAACACTTTAGGCCTGGAAATGAGGGGGAAATAAAGCTGAAGAGGATCCAACTTCTGATATGGGAACTGTGGGATGGGGACAGCAGGGGGTGCCAGTGGGGTGATACTCTCTGTCAGAAAGTCCAGCCCTGGGGCCTCATATACCCATCTGATTCTGTCCACCCGAAACTGCAAACCCAAAATATTTCAGGCAGCAGCAGTTTAGTTGCCTGTTAGGGACTTGCACTTGTAACCTTGACGTCTCACATATGGTACTGCTGTAGTACTCTTGAACAAGGCAGTTAACTGGAGTTTTGGTTTGCTGTCCAGCTATATCGTTCAAGTTGTAACCCCAGTTTGTAACAAGCTAAAAATATGAGCCCGGTCAGGTTTACACAGAAAGGCCTGGAAGAGATAGCAGATGGCAGGATGTCATAGTAATTTGGGGGCAGCCTGATGCAAAGAAATCCATCCATCCATCTTCTGACTACTTATCCTGGGCTGCAGGGTTGAATGGCGTCATGTGGCTTGAGTGCTAAGATATTCTGGGGTTGTGGTTCTAATCCTAGAACTGATGGTGATGTTCCGGTAAAGAGAGTCTCTGGGTGCCACACCTGCAGCTGGGGGCTGAGTACCCAGTAATCACTTCCTGTGTTTGATTTATATCCGATTCTGTGAGGGATTTACTTTCACTTTCCCCATGTCTATGTGACTTTTTCCTCTGTGGTCGCTGGCCGCCTGTATGCTCCTACCTTGATTTATTCAGTGCTCTGGGGCTGTGACCCCAATGAGTCCTGTAGAGACCTTTTCTGATGTCATCAGGACCATTTTGGAGGCCTTCGCTCTTCCTGCTAGTCGCATTCGCAGTGCAGGAGCCACTCATTGGCCATGACCGGGAGAGAGCGCTCTTGGCCTGTTTTATGGCGTGTCATCGACGTTCTGGCAATTTTAACAGAATGACTGGGGAAGGAAATCGAGACAAGAACAATCTTGCTTAGTCATGTTCCCATCAGGAGGGTTTGGCAAGATGCCAGGTTAAGCAATTTCCCCATCTGTGTAGTGAGGCCCTTTTCTGGAAAGCGTGCGTGAGTTTGGGATTGGGATGTGTGCTCACAGATGTGCTCACCAGTGGGTTGTGCTGTGCATGCAGGTACTCAGCCAGGTGCACCCAAAGCTGTCCTCCAAGGAGGACGCGCTGCAGTACATCGAGGACCTGATCCTACTTCTGCTCAGCATGCTGTGCCAGGCCCAGCCACGCACCGTGCTCGATGTGGAGGTGAGTCTCACCAGCGCTGCCCGGCCAACTTTGACAAATTCAATATCCGTCTCTTCACCCTGCTGCCTTTGTCTGATTTGAACTGTATGTATGTATGGCACATCCTTGACTGGTCTGGGTCATTCTTATATTACCTTGACCACGCTTCCAGGGCTGTGGCCCTAAATAAAGGTAAAAATAGCGTATCCCGTGTCAGTCTCCATCGCCCCATGACCTCCATGCAACCCGCCCAGGATGATCATCAGTTATCTGTGCTTTTCACCCTGATCGAGTCTCATTTGCATTTCTTAAGTTTTTAATCAGTGTTTTATTTTTATAGTAAGTTTTATTTCATAATCAGTGTTTTTTATTTTCTCTATTACTTTTGTAAGTAAATAACCCTCAACCACACTAAAGAGTCCACTGTCACTTCTCAGGAGCGTGTACAGAAGAGTTTCCCTCACCCAATCGACAAGTGGGCCATTGCTGATGCCCAAGCTGCGATAGATAAAAGGAAGAGGAGGAATCCTCTGCTGCCCGTGGATAAGATTCACCCACTTCTCAAGGTGTCTCCCACTGTACCTGAGAGGAGATCTCTCATTTGTGTGTACTGTTTGTGCAATACGAAGAGTTGCCATTAGGAGGAGCCACAAGCCTTCTATCGGGAAACTCATGGGACTCTATTGTATGGAGTGTGATATCCTGAGCTCAAGCAGATACAGATTTTTTACATATCATTCTGAATATAGTGGTTTTGTCATGCATAAATATATAACCCATTATCCATATATAATATATGTATAATTTAGCGCCTTAAATATCCAGTATGATTCTTTTCAATGACTGATTGGCATGAGTCCTGTACAACCTCCATTGCTGTTTTTCGTATAATTCTTTTCATGTTCACAGGAGGTGCTGGGGTACAAGATCGACCATCAGGTGTCCGTCTATATCGTAGCTGTTCTGGAGTACATCTCCGCAGACATTCTGAAGCTGGCTGGAAACTATGTCATTAATATCCGACACTATGAGATCTCCCAGCAGGACATCAAGGTGGCAATGTGTGCAGATAAGGTGCGTGGGCCAGAGGGCTGCAGTGCTTGAGGAAGGGTGATGCTCTTTGTCAGTGTGATGTGCTACAGGACACTCTACAGGGTGCTCGGCTTGCCTGACATCTCCTGTTTGTTCCTGCAGGGTCTCCTTCCTATTTAATAATGGAGTCCCAGGTCTCCCTCACCAATATGTGAACCTGTGTTTTCCAGCCCAGTCCTGAGGGCCCCCAGACAGTCCACGATTTTGCTCACTACTGGGGGCTTGGAGAAGCAATAGCATGGACTGTCTGGGTCCCTGAGGACTGGATAGCAGATAATAGCTGTGAACTCATGACCACAGCTGAGCCCGTGTTGGCCCAGTGAGTGGTGGACATTTTACCATGATCTCATACTTTATATCTCTGGTAACTTCCTCTTCAGTGCTGTCTGTGTTACCGTGGGGTGTCTTCATGGTATATGCTCAGGGTGGCATATTGAATCTTTGTAGTAATTTTGCCTTGGGATATGAAAGTTAGGCTGCTGTTGACACGCAGCATCTTGCTCGACAGATGAGCCAATTGGCTCCTAGTTCTTATTCCTTTAAAGTACAATGGGCTCAAATTGCCCAAGTCCTTCAGGACAGTTGAAGGATGCTTGAGCCTGTCCTAGTCCCCCATTACTATGCAGGGCAGGACTTCACTGCTGTAATGTACGGGGCAGAGATGTTCCTCCAAGCTATAACCCTGCAGGATGCGCAGGTAATGATTAGGTTGGCCCCGTCCTGCCAGGTACTGATGGACATGTTTAACCAAGACGAGGAGGACATCAGTGGCTTTCCCCTCATGGACGAGGAGCCCTCAGGCTCTGGGGTGCAGATGTACTATGACCTTGTGAAGACCTTCATGGCGGAGCTACGGCAATACCTGAGAGACCTCAACCTCATCATCAAGGTCTTCCGGGAGCCCTTTGTGTCCAACCCCAAGCTCTTCTCTCATCACGTAGGTGCTCTGTGCAGCAATGGGAGCTCATGGGAATCTGTTTATTTGGCTGCCGGACTTCTCGCATGTTTAGCGATTGGGTGTCCAGGCCAGCAGTGTGTTTGGGTCTGTGGCTGTGATACGTCACCGTATGTGATACCTCACTCAGGCCTTCCCGCTGCTTCCATAGGATGTGGAAAACATCTTCAGTCGTATCGTGGACATCCAGGAGCTTATGTTGAAGCTGTTAGGGCTCATCGAGGACACAGTGGAGATGACGGACGAGGGGAGCCCTCACCCGCTGGTGGGAAGCTGTTTCGAGGACCTGGCCGAGGTGAGGAGCCAGATCTTTATCATGGGACTTTGTGTGTAAATTCTGTAGCTTCAGAATATACTTAGACCTTCTCAAATGACATTAAAGATGAAAGATGAGTTGCATTCGCAAAAATACATGATCATTTCAGACAAGAAAAGCAGTTACCTTTCCCAAGGACATTATGTTTTGTGTTCATTTGTTTCGGCCTCTGAGTTTCAGCTTGTTTAGAGGAGCCTCATTACATCACAGTGAGAGACGTGTCTCTCTGTGTTCTGGAAAATCTTTCAGAATGACAGTTAAGGACAAGGGTCGCAGTGCACTGCAACGACATTTTGCAGTGTGGCGTCCTTCACGGGAGAATGCAGATGCATTCTGCTGGATGTAGAAATGCGAGATGCTGATGATGATGATGCCATGGAGATTTTTATTTGTACAGCATAGTATTTTGGGTGATTTTCAAGTTGAATAGCTACTAATAGCAGTAGTTGATAATGAGAAGGTCTACATTTATAAAGTATACCCGGAATTGTATGCATGTTGTGTAATCTGTGATCTCGTGTCCGGCCGATAACTGTGACCATTGGCTCAATGGCAGCATGGTTTTCATAATATACTCCTGAGATGATGAGACCCTTTTGGGTGCTAAAGGGCCGTCGCCATCCGCTGATAAGAGCATGTTCTTCTCAGGAGCTGGCCTTCGACCCGTACGAGGCGTACGCCCAGGATATCCTGCGAACTGGCTTTCAGGACCATTTTCTGAGCCAGCTGTCCAAACCGGGGGCTGCCTTCTACCTGCAGGTAAGACCTGGCCATATAGATTGTTCCCCAGGGTCTGCTTGTGGTGACACTTGCTGCTTTCTCGCTTGGGTGTTTTAGTGGAGCGGGCTGTCTGAGCACCTGGTCTCCAGAAGCGCTTGGGGCACGGAGACCTGCAGCGTGTCATTGATAACTGGGAATGAGTTCTTCTGTATGTGCTGCACACTGTAAACATGCTGTCATTTGCCATCCCGCAGTCCATAGGCGAGGGCTTCAAAGAGGCTGTGCAGTACGTGCTCCCCCGCCTGCTCCTCACGCCCGTCTACCACTGCTTGCACTATTTTGAGATTTTAAAGGTAAGGAGTCTGGGGCACCTGGCAAGTTATGGGCCGCCTCATCAGCTGTCTCTGCTCACCTGTCTTTCCCCCGAGAATGAGCGACCTGGAGACCTTCACAGGGACACTTTGGAATATTTACTAGTTGGCTTCCAGGTGGTTGCCATGGTACTCCATCTGAGAATGATTAAGGTGTCCTGAGGTCCTTGTGTGACATGTGACTGAAACAGGCCTAATGCCCGGGGGATTAGAGCAGCCTGGCCTGGCCTGGTCTCTCACCCCTGCATCAGACTGGCTTCATCTGCATTCCTGCAGCTGTCTTTAAATGTGTTGCATATTTGGCAACACACACACACACACACACACACACACACACACACACACACACACACACACACACACACACACACACACACACACATCATGTGCATCTCTATCACCTATGGAATAAACATCTCAATGCCTCAATGCATTACCAATGATCCAATACATTAAAGATGCATATGAAGCAACTACTAATGCGTTATGTTATGATTCACCCTTTGTGATGCAGTGTGATTCAACGCATTAAGATGCAATGCAAAAGAATGAAATGCTGTGCAATTCACTATAGTACTGGTAGTATGATTTTGATTCCTAAGCAGACAACTCTTGAAAAATGGTTTAGGAGGGGGACTCCATCTTATTAATATAAAAGTTTTGGTCAAAAATTATTGCAAAGCATTTCTTAATAATAAAGACATAGGGCTTCTACTAATAATTATATTAGTAGCTAATGTACAGCGGTTGGCTTTGCGGCACATTACATTTGTTTCCCATCTGCCTGGATCTTCTGGTCGTGGGTCCCTGCCGTCCATGGTGACAGGTTTATTTTTAATGAGTTTCCCTAGCGATGCGTCCGCTTGAATGAAAATTCAAGACCCTCGGGTTTACAGTTGCTGGAGAGATGAGGGCAATTTTGCCCAAAAATACACGCCGGTGTCAGGTGGCCCCACCCTGTCCGGCTGCTCCAGAGCTCCCTCACCCCAGCATGGGCTTTTCCTGAGACTCCCAGCACAGTCCTTCACGGTCCATGCAGAGGGGGAATCGGGCCGGAGATTCGCACCACAGTCACTTGTTCCAGTTCTGACAGAGGAGCGAAAATAGTGTGGAATTAGACAGGATTTTTGCGTAAGCATTAATGATAGTAACTTATACGGGGACAGTTTCATTTAAAGCCTCCTGTGCTGTCCGGTTGCTCTCTCTCACAGGGAGTCTATGGACCCAGAGCTGCCTACAGCACCTTGATACAGCCGCATGGTGCACAGTAACACTAAAGGCGTAGCTCTTTGCTCAGGCTCTCCGTTGCCTGCATTTCTGCCGCCTTCCTTCCACAGTCGGTGAGTCGCCTCGCTCATCGCGCTGCCACTTTCAGGCTCATCGGCAGACCTGCCATGTGGGTGGCTTTGTGAGGACACCCGGTCACTCCAGGGCCGCTGCTTGATGTATTTGCTTATGGGGCGACGGTGGTCGGTCTCCATGGTGACCTCCTCCAGGGTCTCCTGGAGTCGTAAGAGGGCAGTCCCAGGGAGGGGTGTATTCAGCAGAGGCAGTGCTGGACCCACTGCCGACGCCACATCACCTGCCTGCCCTATGAGGGCGCCTTGGCCAGAAAGCCCCGCCCTGTACCACCACACCAGGAGGTGTGAATGCGACCGTTTCTGGTTTGCTGCTTGTGGCTTTTTGTAACAACTGTCCATTTCTGGGAAGGCGGCGGACAAGTCGGTGATGTACTCGATACTTGATGGCCGCGTGGGCTAGCCAGTTACTCTGCCGATGGTGCCTGGCTGTCTCTGTACGTCGATTAGCTTAAGTCTCCCCGTTAGAGGCTTAGGGTGAGTAACAGCTTGTATTGGCTCAGCTCGTCTCTGCAGGGACAAAAGTGGGGCAGTACCCTACCCGCCTGGGTGTAAGGCAGAGATGACTGGCTCGGGAGGGGGGGGGTTGCACTGAGAGCCCCCTCACAGGTAGGGGGGTGAATGCTGCGCATTAAAGGCAGGATGTTGAGAAGGCAGCATCACTACCAGCTGTCTGAGACGGTTTGTTCTCCATTTTGGAAATATTGGCTCTAACGAGCAGCTTTGCTGTAATCAGAAAGGTGAGGCGAGTTGTGGGGACAGCCGCTGCTCTCCCCTGCCATGCCTGTGCTGCTCTCGCATTCTTCATTGTGGCTTTTTTTTCCTTTCTTGAGTAGCAACTAGAAGAGAAGAGTGAGGATGAGGAGGACAAGGAGTGTCTGAAACAAGCCATCACCGCCCTGCTCAACCTGCAGAGCAGCATGGAGCGGATCTGCTCCAAGAGCCTGGCCAAACGGAGGCTGAGGTGAGTCCCGCCCCACCCCGTCTCGTGCCAGCCCTCTTGATCTTGAGCTCTGACCCTCTTCCTTTGCTCATTTCCTGGACTCCTGCCCCCCCACCCTAAATGCCATCAGTGGCGTTTCCTTAATCTCACTCCCTACACCCAGGACTGTGTAGCTGTGTGTGTGTGTGTAGGGGGGATGTTGCATCAGTAGGCTGGGCTGCTCTTCGTCACCCCTCCCAGCTATTGTTTCCAAGTCTAGAGGAAACGAGGGAGGTTAAGAGATGAAGGAGAGTAGGGGAGCTGCTGCGGAGTGCCTGGCTGGCGCCCTGTCTGCACAGACCTGGGCTCTCTCCTGGTCCCCTTGCCACGTTCCTGCTTTCCTCCGTTTTGTTGTTCCTACGCCAAGGAAGATGTAGGGTGAGCCTCCAGACATTTAGCCGCTAGTGGTGTTTTTATGGGTGATTATGGCGTGGTTTTGCATCCTCCTGAAGCATAAGCGATGTTTGAGGGACCGTCTCGTATGAAGGTTCGGCATTCTTTGCAATCCGGAAAGGATTAACCGATGTATTTTTACCGTGAGCGAGGGGTGACTCCTCTCTTCCTATTGGTTCAGGCACTTTTTACCTAGCTGTTAGAAGGGAGAAACGGCGAAGAAACCTGAACTGAAGATGGTGCAGCTAGCTTTAACGCCGCTCAGATGTGTGTGACGCGTGTTATGTACTCACCAAGATGGGCTCCCCGCACGGTGGGGATTTTACGCATGGTAGCGTAAAATCCATCATTGCGATTTGATTTATCTATGCTGGAGTCCTCTGCCTATGAACAACATTAAGCCTGGTACCTTGAAGGGGATGGTGCCGGTATGAAGGGAAACGGTCCCGCTGGTAGCGCTCTGCCTTTCTGACAGGAATCGTGTCCCCAAACGTAAGCTAGTGTCCTACGTCTCTAATTAGTCTTTTAACTTGCTTACAATTTCTGAGAAACAAATGTATTATTTTTCTTGATAACTCATTGCAAAACATGAGCAAATCTGGATGTCAAGAGTAATTCCCCTCTGCGTGCTTGCTGATTTGGTCCAATTGAGTGTTTTCCAGTGTTTGAGATTGTTCTGGAACCCATGCTGCCGAAGTGATTCTCACACTTGCCTGCGCCGATCTCCCGTCTCCTCCCAGCGAGTCGGCCTGCCGCTTCTACAGTCAGCAGATGAAGGGCAAGCACCTGGCCATCAAGAAGATGAATGAGATCCAGAAGAACATCGACGGCTGGGAGGGCAAGGACATCGGGCAGTGCTGCAGCGAGTTCATCATGGAGGGCACGCTGACACGTGTGGGCGCCAAGCACGAGCGCCACATCTTCCTGTTCGACGGCCTCATGATCTGCTGCAAGTCCAACCACGGACAGCCGCGCCTGCCCGGTGCCGGTGCCGCCGCCGAGTACCGACTCAAGGAGAAGTTCTTCATGCGCAAGGTGCAGATCAACGACAAGGACGACACTGGCGAGTACCGGCACGCCTTCGAGATCACCCTGAAGGACGGCAACAGTGTGGTGTTCGCCGCTAAATCGGCCGAGGAAAAGAGCAGCTGGATGGCAGCGCTGATCTCGCTGCAGTACCGCTCCACGCTGGAGCGCATGCTGGACCTCACGCTGCTGCAGGACGAGAAGGAGGAGCAGATGCGCCTTCCCCGCCCCGAACTGTACCGCTTCGCAGAGCCTGACTCCGAGGAGAACGTCGTCTTCGAGGAGAATGTGCAGTCCAAGTCGGGCATCCCCATCATCAAGGCTGGCACCGTGACCAAGCTCATCGAGAGGCTCACCTATCACATGTATGCAGGTGAGCTGGGAGTGGCTTCTCTGTGAGCGTTTAGTCATGTCTGAGCTCCAAACCTGGAAGTTCTCTATAGTTAAAGGGATGAATTTTTTGGGTGTGAATTTTTTGGCACAAGTGCAATCTCTCTAGAGACAGGGCTGATGGTCTGTATAGCTTGTGAAACCAAGCCGAACTGTCATGTTATGGAAATGACAGTGTGGCTTATTTTCAGATGGCGTAAACCTGTGCTGGTAAATTCCAGGAAAATGTTTGCCTGTCCTTTTTGGAAAAATAAGTTTATTTGGATTAGATTCCCAGTTTTTGGAAGCGGTGTCACTGGACCACGGTATGTGTCTACAATTTCACACTTGGATGTGCTATACAGGCCGCAGTGTTTGGTGTTTGCAGTCTGCTGTGAGCTCAAGTATGGAGAGGCCGTATTAGGGCCCCATGCTTTTGTCACTGGTGCTCTATTTAAAGCAGTTTTTCGTATAGCCTGTAAATATTTCAGAAGCCTGTGGACGTCAGTGCCCCAAGCACGATGACCCACTTTGTTTTGGTGTCATTCCTGTACCGATAACGTGGTGCCGCCCCCCACAGCTGATGCCCTTGGCCATCGTTCACGGGTCAAGGTCTTCCCCTCCGTAAATGCTCTTCCCATGCTACTAGCAGACAGACAGAGGCCCAGTGAGAGCTCACTATAGACAGGCTGGCTGGCATTCCTCCAGGCTGGTCACTGCAACGTGCTTGTGCCTTCAGGCCTGCATAAGCTCTCATTAAGATGATAAAGCTTTTTTCTGCTCAGGCAACAGCTGAGCATAGCCGCAGTATTAACTGGAGAAACAATGGAGTACAGTGAGGCCTGAAATGGAGGTTTGCCCAGGAATAACACCTTTCAATAAGCATTTATTCAGTCATGTGCTGGTTTGCTGCATATTCTGAGTGCTTAATTATACACTCACTAATTGGCAGCTGAATCTGAAATTTCTGAAATTATCAAGATGTATTCAGACTGGGAATATCGAGATGATATTAGAGATTTGACGGATCAGCCATATGTGACTGATCCACGGCTAATACTTTTGTTTTTGGCGGTCTCTAAAAAGAGAGCTCCTATTTCATGTTAAATCTACTTGTCCAATCAGTCGCACAACAGCTCTTCTACATTTTAAATGTGTTTTTTGTGGTATTCAAGCTGAACGCTAAGGCCGCCACTCAGTTTTTTTTTGCTAATCAGTGGGTGTGAGCCTAGTGACTTCTGCCTGCTGTGACGTCATGCACATACCCTTCACAGTAGGAGTGTTTATAGCATCAGATAAGAAGCAAAGTATTTTACGCTTTTAACAACTAGTGGTACAGTAATTTGCAATCTTTGTAAAAACAAAGTTTTGAGAGGTGAGTATAGTGTTTAGTGGAAAATTGTGAGACAATGCGAGTAACATGAAAGAAGCTACTTTGAAGATATTCAGATCGAGCTGTAAATGCCTCAAAAACAAAAATTAAAGATTTTTGTGGCATACATTTTTTCATTTGTGTTTACTAGTTGAAAAATATTATTAGTATAAATGTATATTTTATATTAAAATATTAAAGTAAAAAGTGGTCTTGTATCAGAATCTATATCAGTATCAGTGGTTTTGTATCAGAATCAGATTGGCACTGAAAAAATACGTATTGGCCCGTCCCAATGTATTATTTTTGTACTCCGCATATGTTTGGCACTTTTTCTGGATTTTAGGACTCACTGCTGGGATTTATTTCTGTTCCTTGTTCCCAGGAATCCTTGGTGGTATGACAACAGTGGCTTTAAAACTCAAACATGGTACAGAAAAATATATCTTTTAAAAATATGGATTTTTTTGTATTGTAATAGAAGCAATTAGAATTTTTTTATATCTAATGATGGCTCACAATACTATCTGAAGCCATTCTAACCTCCTTTGGTGCACATTTCTGTATTTCCACCATTGCATGCCCTGTGGGGGGGGGGGGGGTGTGATTTGCCCCCCGCTGCCCAGCTACAGGTACCTGTTCCTCTGAAGTGGGCTTGTAAGTGGCCCATGTGAACTTTCCCACGAAAGGCATGAGCGGTAAGTTTTTGTTTTGTTTTCCTTTTCACTTTTGAGTTATCAGTCCTTAAACAAGCCAAACACCAGGAAAATGTGTGCGTGAGTTTTTTGCCTGCCCGGAGTAAAAGGTGCATCCTGTCCTTCGCACCTCACACCCACTATGGGTCATGGGTGCGAATTCGCTATCCTGTACCACCCAACTGGATCGAGTTCTCAGATTCTCCCCACTTAGCGCTGGTGTTCACTAGGGTGTTTGTGAATAATGGACTATTCAGATGTCCATTCAAGACTTTGTTCAGTTATTTTGTTAATGCAGTGAATGATGGGGATTTATCATAAAATATGAAGGCTACCACCTAGAGAAGTCAATTGTGGAGGTAATTTGATTTGCAAACTGAAAATTATTTTGTGCAAACTCAACTTGTATACAGACATTCAAGAAGTTCAATGCTAAATCCATAAGAATCTGAAACATCTGCAAGTGTCTGTGGTGGATGAAGCTTCACACTAGAGATGCACTGATTGACCGGCCAGGGACCAGAATCAGCCAACACCAAACCAGTCCGTTTTACACATGTACCACACATCATACGCACAGCGGCGCAGGCAATAGCTTCACAGCCACGAACACACTCACAGCCACATGGTAACATGCCGTTAGCGCGGAAGTTCTTCGCTGTGAGTGAAGATGACACATAGACTGTAATTTGTAATACGGTGGAATCGGCTTATAGTGATCACTTCTGTCTGGCTGAACATTATCAGTATAAGTGGATGATCATTATAGCCCATTTTTTTTTCTTAATGTCAAGCAGATTACCATCTAATTGGCATTTATATATTTATTACATTCATATAAGGTAATAAACTGAAGTACAGCTATTTCATATGCTTTTATGCTTTATGCTTTGAATTACAATATTATACAAATTAAATTACTGAATAGTGTAATACAGATGCGCTATAATACTATACAGAACTGTACATAGCATATCGCTTATTGTAGTTTAGCTGCTGCATCTCAAAGGATCGTTTATGGCAGTTTTCCCTCATAAGCTTTGAGTCTATATTCATAATTGAGAGAGAATGAATTTCTTTTTCCTGTTATGTTTTCTGTGCATGCAGCATTAGCTTCAGGTAGCTAGTCAGAAGCAGACAGGTTACTTTGATAGCCCTATTTTTCCTTTGCTGTAAAGTTGTGGGGAAGATGGTGGTGCAGGAGGTAGTGCTATCGTTCCTTGAGCAAGAACCCCTAATTGCTCCCGGTGAGCAGGTTGGCACCTTGCATGGCAGCCTTTGCCACCGGTGTGTGAATGTGTGGTATGCATGGGTGAATGTGAGGCACATATTGTAAAGCGCTTTGAGTACTCGTAGGAGTAGAAAAGCGCTATATAAATGCAGTCCATTTACCATTTAAGTCAAATGATGGTAATTCTTTTTTTCTCTCCATATGTTATCATGTATAATAAAATGAACACTAAGTGGACTACTTGATTACAATAAGCAAATTATTTAAACAGTATTTGTACTGGATTGTTTCTGTTCCTAGACTTTTGATCCATATAAGTGGTTGATCACTATAATAACCATGACCACTATAAGCGTTTTACATTGTACACGTAAAGTACAGTGGGGGAACCACCACGAAAACATGGTGAAAAATCAGAGATGAACTTTAAACTGATTATTAAACATAAACTAGATAATTTTTAAAATGAATAATCATTAAAATTGCGAAGCTAGCTAAGGTTTTTTCCTATGGCAGAGTAAAAACGTCTTAGCAAAACTTTAAACCCTTACGCTATAAAGTCCATACAGTATGAAGGTATGGGAAAAGCTTGATCTTAATCTGTCTTACTTGAGATGTAAGAATTGTATGTGTGTAACATGTGATGTCGGTGTTAATGTTACTTTGCACCTGTTATTATTTGGAAGCATATAGAACATTTCAGTTTTATTTAGAGGTTTATAACCTATGGACTTTTTTATTTTAAGACAAAGAGTAAAAGGTCTATGTCATGTTATTTAGTGAATTTAAACATACTGGAAAATGACATTAGTGACTGACATTTCTTTAAATCTGGTGCACCTGCTCTTATTTGGTAAAGTAAAATGTGTGAAAGTTGGGTGTAGAGCAACTCATTTTCAGTTAATTGATTTGTTCTTTACAGTCAAAGCTCTTTATTCTGAGACTTGTTTGAGAGAAAACCCTGTAACTTAGTGCAGTTTGGGGGATATTGTGAAGTTTGACAAGTTCTTCAATTATGAGAAGAATTGCAATCAGTGCATCTCTACTTGACACCGTAGGCAACTGACACTGGGTAATTTTGCTAGTTCGCCGGTCGGGAGCAGGGAGGGAGCAAAACCATGTACGTCTGGGGGTCCCTTAGGACCAGATTGAGAAACGCTGACCTAGACTATATGTTAAGATTGATAATACTGCTGCTTTTCTTTAACGGAGTGAAATGATTTCAGTCACAATAGACTGATCTTTATGCATTTTGCATTTACTGTATTCTGCTTTGTTTACTGTAGTCTTACATTATCGCACGAATAATCAGATAACCATCAGATATCACTGTTCTTTGTGTGACTATTGAAAATGGTCTCGTACATCCCTAGTATACACGTTTAATAACTTTAACCCACTGGTAAAATGTGGAAAGTCATCTTGGTTTATTTGTGTCGGGTGTAGTTTGTGTGCAGTGTGTGTGCATGCATACTGCTCGGTGCTGTCCCCATGTCTCAGAGTCTGTGAATTGAGTGTGTGTCTATGTAAACACACCTGTGTGTGCGCTCTGCATGGCCGCGCTGCTGGACTGGGACAGGAGTCTATTTTTGGCCTCTCTGTGGAGTGTCAGCGCAGTTGTGTGCGTCACCAGCATCTTTTTCCTCCCCGCGATCATTCTGGCCCGATTGTTTATAAACCCACACTGAAGCGCACATTGTTCCCCATCTGCCCTGCCGGCAAACGGCTCCCTGCACAGATCCATCATGTGACACACAGCCTCCTGCTCTCCGCCGCCTACATGTGCCTTCACCTATCCTTGTTCGCTTACATTTATTGCAGTTTATATTCTGGTGAATATCGACAACAGTTACTGATAGTGGGAACGCTTCCGCTCCTTTTTGGTCTCTTTGTCTCAGGATTTATCTCTTTCCTCAGGATTTGCCCGAACAAAGACGTCGACTGCATAGAAAGGTTTATGTTCTGTCACTGTTACGGATTCCCCATTAACATAGTTCCTTAGGCCACCCTGCCAGAACTTAGAAGGTGAGGTTGTTACGAAACGGTAGCTGATTTACACTAGGAGTAAATTACTAGCGCAAGGTGATTACGATTACAGAGGGAACGATTTGATGCATCGGAAATCTTTCAGTTACGGTTTGATTTGAGTATTTTATTATTCAGATAACCTAAACTCAAACCATTACTGAAAAATCTCAAATATTACCATGCAAACTTAATTACATACTTATGGAATGCAAAGGCCAACTACTGAACTGTGCAGGACTTAAGCACATTAAAAAAATGACGTGCTACCTGATTGGGGGGTCGAGGATTGCTGACGGTGAAACTTACCGAGGTGGGCGGCGCAGATTAAAGGACTGATGTTAAATCGTCTTTATTCTGCGGAAAACAAAAGATCTGCTGGCCTGATTTGACTAATGAGTTGTAAATGTTGCAGATCATATAAATAAAATGTAAATAAAAGGCTGCATCCCATTTCGATCACAATCGATCCCTCCCAGTAACTAACAAATACATACCAAACAATTTGTTTATCCTTCATTTTTCTGGGGTGGCAGTGTAGTTTCCTGTGCAACACAAGTATCAAAGATAGGTGCGCTCAAACTCCAAAATAACTAAAAAATCACTTAGGGTGCGAGTTAAAGACAACAGAATACAAAAAAGGAACTGCGCTCACAGGATACTTCTCGCAATAGTAAAGAAAAAAGTTTATTGCACCATGCCGCACAAACACATTTCTGTGTCAAGCCGTTATCATTGTGTAAAAGACCCCAAAGGACACTGGTTTTATCAAGGCAACAAGAAACAGGTGATAGTGTGATGTCATAGTTGCCAACCTCCAAAAATGCACACATTGACACAGACACACAATTACGCACCAAATCTCTAAAGAAAAAATATAAACTATATATGCACACACAATATATAACAAATGGATAACAATATCATAATAAAACAATCCCATACCAACCCCAAAACCCTCAGAGACAAAACAGACCATGAAAGCCAATGATTCACAAAAAGCAATTTAAAACAAGCTCTTCATTAAGGCCATTAGGATGTACAGTTTGAAGTTGGTGGATCCAGAAAGCCTCTCGCTGGAGGAGATGATGCTCCCTGTCTCCACCACGCCTAAGATGTTCAACCAACTCAATCCCTTGGAATTTCAAAGTACACACTTCATGTCCAGATGCATTGAAATGCCTTGCTATAGATGACTTGACATCATGATTTCTAATATTACTTTTATGTTCATTAATTCTTATTCTAAATTATCTTTTGGTTTTGCCAACATAGCAAAGGCTGCATGGGCATTTCAATAAATAAACGACAAAAGTTGTGCGACAAGTTATTCTTCCTCTACCCGGAAAACATTTTCCCGTACAAAAGGAGTCACCTTTAATCATGGCAATGCAATTACCGCAGTTCCTACATGGGAAATTTCCTGAATCAAGTCTAGTAAGCCAATTAGTAGGAGGAGTGTAAGCCTCTGCTTTCACCAACGTCACTCACGTTTTTAAATCCTTTGTAAGCGAAAAGAGGGGGGGGGGCTCTGGAAACTGACCAATTGTATCATCACTCGATAGGATGTGCCAGTGTTTATGAACTATGGATTTTATGTCTCTAGAAAAAGGAGAATAAGTGATCAATAAAATAATACGATCCACCAAAGTGGATTTTTTTTTCTTAAACGATAGTTTACAATCAATACCCCGTACCCCATTTAGACAAAAATCCAATTTTAAGTCATAACCCTTGGACAAAAAACGGTCATATATTACTTTAGCCTGATTTTCAAAATCAACATTGGTGCTACAAATCCTCTTCATACGTAGAAATTGACTATATGGTAACCTTTTTAATAGAAGGGGGATGATAGCTATGAGAATATAAAAATTATTTCTATCTGTGGATTTACGATATACAGACGTTTGAAGCAACGACCCAGTGGACCAATATACATTAACATCAAGAAAGGCTATCGAAGTAGTGTCATATGCAAGCAAAAAGGAAATGGAGTCAGCCCTCGGATTCAAAAACAGGTGAAATTGTTGTAGTTCTTCCACTGTTCCACTAAATATGAAAAAACATCAATGAAAAGAAACCAACACTTTAAATATTTATGGAAATCATTATTGCTATAGACAAAGTCAGCCTCAAACTTACCCATGAAGAGCTTCACATAGTTAGGGGCAAATGGCGAGCCCATTGCCGTCCCTTTGATTTGACTGTCCTCGAATTTTAAATAATTAATGGTTAGTACTAAATACGCCAAGTCCCACAAAAATTTAGTAGGAGGCTCATCAATGATTCGTGTTTTAAATAATGGTCCAAAGCGCATACTCCGAGATCGTGTGGAATGTTAGTGTACAAGCTTGTTACATCCATTGTACATAATAAATCATTCTGTGAAACATCCACATTACTCAATTTATTCAAAAAATCAGTTGTATGCTTTAAATAAGATGGCAATGTCCAAAAAATAGGATTAATATACCAATCAACATATTGTGAAATGTCTTCCATTAAACATGTCTTCCGGGACATCTGATCATGCCTCCTTTGTTTGCTTGACACAAGTTAACCAAGCTCAGAAGGCCGCCTCCTTCACCCTAACAACTCCCTTTACCGCTGGTGTCCACCGCCGGATTCACGGGTTGTCAGTGCCAAGCACATCAAATTCCGACCACAAAGCTCAGCAATGGAGGCACGGAACATTGCCCATTCGGGCTCAGTATCTTCAATCACTCTCAGAATGCAAGAGATGTACTTCCAGAGGTCTAGGATGAAGGACTCCCAGAGGTCTGGGATGAAGGTCTCACAGACGGGACTTTCTGCCCGACGTTCACTATAGGTTTGACTGTACCAGATCTGTCAGTCACCACAGCAAGTGATCCAACTTATCACCAGATGGTGATCATGACAGCCCAGCTCCTGTCTTCCCCTAAGTTTCCATGACCTATGGTTGCAGATATGATACTGTGATTGCAAAATCAATACTTGAGCTGTGGGCTAAGGTGCTCTGGTGCCAGGTGTACTTATGAATATTCTTATGCCCAAACATGATATTCATTACGGGCAAACTCTGGTTAGCGCAGAAGTCCAATAACACAGCAATGCTCAGGTTGGGATTTGACAGGCTGTGCCTCCCAGCACCATCCCAGATCTCGCTGCCTTTACCCGCGTAAATGTTAAAGTCCCCCAGCACGGGTACCTTCCTGCACCCCCTCCAAGGTCTCCAAGAAGGCCGAAATATTTGAAATGATTTTCGGGTAATAAACACTGAAAACATTAAAAGTAGCCATATACTATAAAACAGAATCAATATGCTCTATGAGCGGTGATCTGTGTTTCAGCCCACTGCCTTCGTAGGGCCTCCAAGGCAAACTTTTTTATTTATGATCCCACCCAATGTCCACAATTGACTGGCAAGCATTAAATGCGTGTTTCTTTGTGCTATGGGTGATCAGACGGAAGTAAATTTGCAGCAATGTCCAGTTTTCCTAATGTAAACGGGGCAATCAATTGCAATGATACACTATGATTTAAGGTTGCAGTATCAACTTTTTGCACAACAGTACAGCATACAGCAGTAGATGCAATGAAATGAGTGCTAATTAAGTTACTTTTGTCAATCAATAGCCATTTCTTTCTATTAATGCATAAGTCATCTTTAATACTGTCATTAACGTTATGATATTGAGTTTCACATACCACGTCAGTATCTCCCAACTGCTCTGCCACAGGCATGTTGAAGCTTGAAGGTGAAGTTGTGGGTTTGCCCGGACATTCAGCGCAGCAAATCGTTTCTTTCTCTCTCTTCATATCGGACCACTTTTTCCATATGTATTCTTTTGATTAGGTGTAGTGTGTTTTGTTGAGCTGATGGAATTTATTTAATTTCCAATGTGTTGGCATTCGGCATACTTTTTTTAGATTCAATTTTATTAGCATTACATAAAGTACAAGTTCCCGGACACAGAAATGCAGTTTGGTATCTAATCCGAAAGTGCAAAATAGTACAACAGTGCTAGAAACTGCTGTGCGGTATGTACTTGTCATAGATAAAATATTATAAAATCTACGTCTGGATGAAACCCCACATTTAACATTTTGTCATTTTTATTGCGCAGCTTATTATAAGCATGCAGCTCATTTGCATTGACCATTTATGGTTATTTAGGATGGCTACTGGGCCGGAGTTGAGGCTCGCGTACCTACACACATTTGGGGAAATGTGTGTGCGCCAGGTTTGATCAATCTGAATTTTTTTTGTGCATACGTATTTTTTCCTAATTAATTTTATGCAAAGTTTGATAAATGCTGCCTCTGGTTTGTTTATGTACTTCCTAAGGGTTGTTTGAATCACCCTTTGTCTGGCTTCTTACCTATGACCAATTTGATATAGGAGACCCTACCAGGGACAGTTTCCCCATGGAAACACAGCTTCTCGGATTTCTAGGACTCAAATTTCTCCCCCATGTCAAGGTGGTGATTGATGGAGGGGGCTAAATGATTTAGCATGATGAAAAGTTGAGAATAGTAATAAGCCTACATTCTGTTTGAGAACATTTCTGATGCCAATTAATCCTAAGGGAAGATTTGCTGATAGCTTACACCATCAACCAAATGATGTTTTTGCAGATCCGAATTTTGTGAGGACCTTCTTGACAACATACCGGTCGTTCTGTAAGCCACAGGAGCTGCTGGACCTCCTGATGGAAAGGTGAGTAGGCTGCTGCCATGTGTAACATAGAGCATCTCACTTTGGAGATGTTGAGAAAGTTCACAAAGCCAGTGATGTCTGGCTAAGGTTCTGCCTTAGGCTCTAATACCCTGTGTGCATTCCAGGTTCGACATACCGGAGCCCAAACCACCCGAGGCCGACCAGTTTGCCATGGAAAATGGGGACCAGCCTCTCAGCGCTGAACTTAAGCGTTTCCGTAAAGAATATGTCCAGCCCGTCCAGCTCAGGTACCTCCTTGATTAAGTATGTGTTTAAGGGCCTTTTTATAGTGCTGATATTCTTGGAAAAGGACAAGGCGTCTGTGATACTGCTTAAACCACCAGCTTATATTTTCCTATCTGGATCATGCCAAGCAGCAGGCAGTCTCTGTCGCTGTCATTAGTCACATCTCTGCCTGTCCCTGCAGAGTCTTGAATGTGTGCCGGCACTGGGTGGAACACCACTTTTACGACTTCGAGAGGGACCCTGAGCTGCTCAGGTGCTTGGAGGAGTTCATCGGCACTGTCCGAGGTACTCATTTGCAACTGCCTTCCCCCAAATAGCACCACCTGCTGGTAGTAGCCGCACGGCTCCTGCCTGATTCGCTGACAGCTCCTCATCTTCCGGAAGATTAACAGCTCTAGTCAGACAGGTCCAAACTGGTTGTTTTAAAAGACCGAAGAGAAATTAATTTTACCGTAGCCCTTTGGACTATAGTTTTAGTAAATGGCCCAAGTTCTAATGCTTTCGCCAGGCGATGACTTCATCTTTGTCCCTAGCTGCCATGTCGGCTGACTTGCAGCCTCAGATCACTCCCCTGCCCCAGCATAATGTTTCTCCTGGGTCGTTCCCTGCATGTGTCCTCTGAAGCACACTCCTGTTGTCCTGTCAGGGAAGGCCATGAGGAAGTGGGTGGAGTCAATCACCAAGATCATCCAGAGGAAGAAGCAGGCCCAGGCTAACGGGCCCAGCCATAATATCACCTTCGAGAGCTCGCCGCCGCCCATCGAGTGGCACATCATCAAGCAGGGCCAGACGGAGCAGTTTGACCTCATGACCCTGCACCCCATCGAGATCGCCCGGCAGCTCACGCTGCTCGAGTCTGACTTCTACAGGTGCCGCTCCTTTGCTGCTGCCTCCACACCCAATTGTGATTAATGCAGGCTTTCAGTGAAAGCGCTGGACCTAGTTGACTGCAATCACAGGCACTTTCTTTGCTGCAGGCATCTCCGCAGCTTTTAGAATGGGCGGGCATTCATTCATTTATTAAAATTATTGGTCCCAGGGGGAAATTCATCATTCATTACTGTTCTAATCTGCAGAATAGTTACAGTAAAATTTCCAGGATGAGGAGACCATTTTGATGATTGGGCTGGTGGTTTTCCCTCCCTGCCATTTTCATTTCTGTATGTGCTTCTGGAACACATCTCTGCATGGAATTTATTTTATGCTCTTATTTCCCAGGCTTTCTTAGTGAAATCTTAACCTTGGTATTTTAATTGCTAGCTCTTTTTGTTAAGCTCCCCATTGTTCAGGAGCTGAAACAATGAGGATTGTGGAGTCCAGCCAGGGGGCAGCTACTGCCTGGAGCTGCCGGGCCCTTCTCTTTCTCACACACGCACATATATACACACACACACACACACACACACACATGCACCCAAGTGCGACACAACGACACACTTCCCCTGTGACATCACACTGCCGTGGGAACACTCCGCTTATGCCTTACCCAGGGATTATTCTTCCCTCATTCCCACAGATTTCACATATATATACCAGGGAAGGTGTTCATGACCCTATTGTCTGAGGTCATGCTTCAGATTGTCTATAGCGACTTATTAGCACTGACCTTTAACCCCACCCATCTGGGTTTTCCTCAGGGCCGTCCAGCCGTCTGAGCTGGTGGGCAGCGTCTGGACCAAGGAGGACAAGGAGCTAAACTCGCCCAACCTGCTGCGAATGATCCGTCACACCACCAACCTCACGCTGTGGTTCGAGAAGTGAGTCTCAGGACTGGGTTGGGTAGGGCTTGCTCATTCCTTGCAGAAACGTGGCGATTGTGTATCGAGGTATTTTTTTGGTCGTTGTTCCTTGGGATAGACTTTCCTTTAGAAATAACCTGTATTTGTGGATTAAAGTATGTTAGAGCAGCGTGACAAGCTTATTACTTGATGTCTCTGACAAGAAACACGTTAAAGCTTTTGAATGCTCCTACTTTGTTACCCTTCTTGGTCTAAAGAAATGGGGGGGGAAGTGTCCAAAGGCAGTATCCTTTTGGGACTATTGTTTATTACTGCTGTGACTGCCATCTCTCTTGCCAGGTGTATTGTGGAGACAGAGAATTTGGAGGAGAGGGTGGCAGTGGTGATGCGCATCATCGAGATCCTGCAGGTCTTTCAGGAGCTCAATAACTTCAATGGCGTGCTAGAGGTGGTCAGCGCCATGAACTCGTCCCCAGTCTACAGGCTAGACCATACATTTGAGGTACAAGATCTCTCCCCCCCCAGGGAAAATGGCTTATAGGAAGCACAAAGTAATCCAGAATCCATCACTCCCATTGGTGGTGGTGAATAAAAGTTGGCTTGTTTTACACACAGCATACATGGTTCAGTCCATGATCTCTTCCTTCCTCATTTTGTCTACTGTCCACTCCAGCAAATTCCAAGTCGACAGCGGAAAATTCTGGAAGAGGCCCATGAACTCAGTGAAGACCACTACAAGAAGTATCTGGCCAAACTCAGGTCTATCAACCCCCCATGTGTGCCTTTTTTTGGTATGTCCCAAATCGAGAAATTTGGAATTTTGGCTTATGGGGTAACCTGGAGTCTATCCCAAGCAGCATAAGGCATAAGGCACAACATGGGGATTCTGGTCACACACACACACACACACACACACACACTACATATATGCATGTTATGGGCAATTTAAGAGTTAACACCAGTTTACTCTTTGAACAGCACAAAGAAATCCACACAAGGAAAAAAATGCATACTCCACACCCACAGAGCAAGGGGGTTGCATTCAATTTCCAATCCCTAGAGGTCGGCCCCAGTACTACCCACTGTGCTGTGCTGCCTTTGAATATGAATTTCGTCTCTAAACTGTAATTGTTCATGTCAGAAGCTAATGACACCACGGGTCTCCACTGTTTCCTGTCAGGAATTTACTTGACTAATATCCTGAAGACTGAGGAGGGCAATCCTGACTTCCTGAAGCGGCATGGGAAGGACCTGATCAACTTCAGCAAGAGGAGGAAAGTAGCCGAGATCACTGGGGAGATCCAACAGTACCAGAACCAGCCGTACTGCCTGCGGGTCGAGAGTGACATCAGGGTGAGAGTCTGTCAGTCAGCATCAGGATTAGCCTCGTTTATAATTAAAACCTGGAAGTGCGACAGTAATGATGTGAATCGGTCAAGTCAGTCAGAATCACAATAGCATTAAGAGGGCAGTCTGCTGTTCATTTTTCATCAGTTTCCTGTATATATTTCATGATCATTCAGTTACCGCCGTAGCTAGTTTACATTTTGACCGTGCTGGATTTCCCTCCACCCCTGCCCGTTTTGAAAACTACAGAAATTCTTTGAGAATCTGAACCCCATGGAAGACAAGATGGAGAAGGAGTTTGCCGACTACCTGTTTAACAAATCGCTGGAGATAGAGCCTCGCAGCGTTCGGACCCTGCCACGATTCGTGAGTGTCCCCCCTTGGATCTTTTATATCATGTGACCCCCTGCCGCTGTGTTTCCAGCAATAATTATGGCACTCGTCCCTGATCTGCTGCTCTCTGCCTCTCCTGCTCCCCCCACAGGCCAAACGGTACCACTACACCCTGAAGTCACCGGGGGTACGTCCATCTGCCGTGCGGCCCGGTGCCATGCGCCACCCTACGCCGCTGCAGAACGAGCTCCGCAAAATCAGCTATAGCCGCATTCCCGACAGTGAGACTGAGAGCGCAGCCTCGGCGCCCAACTCGCCACGCACACCGCTCACGCCACCACCACCTGCCTCGGGGGCCTCCAGCTCCAATGACATCTGCAGCGTCTTTGACTCGCCCCAGGGCCCCTCCAGCCCCATGCACTCTCGTAGGTACCCCCGTTCTCCACGTGGCCCTGTTCCCCAAGCAATGGGCTCAGGCCTGTGTGACTTAACGCCGACATGGCGATGTCCCCTGCAGCAGTATATTTCCTTTTAGGCTGCCAGGACTGCCCTGCTTGGTTATTTCAACTTTATTTAAGCATAGGTCATTCCTTGTCTGCTTTCTTGGGTTCAGAGCACCGGAGATGGGGCAACAACAAAGGAGTGTTGTGTGTCATGGGGTTTCCCTGCCATGTGCCTCCCCTAGAAGTGGCTGAGATACCTCCTCTTTCTCTCCCCAGGATGCTCGTCTGTGTCGTCTGTGGCCAGCTTCAACAGGAGTGTGGAGGAAGCCCCTGTGCCACCCCCTGTTCCCCCTCGCAGGCGGCCCGAGTCAGCCCCCGCCGAGTCGTCCCCCTCAAAGGTACAGCAAGCTTCTCTCCTGTGGCCTCAGATTCTCCACTGTGCATATGAATGTTACTCTACTGTATGTAAGACAGACGCATCGCCCCTTTAAATGGGCTGTAATCATGGCCATTTTTTATGGGGCCTTTAATTCTGCCGATTTCTGTCAGTAAAAGACTTGAGTGAAGGATCCTGCCTGAAGTTATTATGGATTTGTCACATTTGTCCTAGTTACCAAGTAAATCAAATAAATCCATCCTGCTGTTAAGTTACATTCCTGAGTAACTGATAGCAAAAACGTGGACTCTCTCTCTGAGTCCCTGAGGACCATGCAAGGAAACACCTGACCTAGTTTTCTAAGGCTTAATGACCATTTAAACTCCCCCTCCCTTTCTCAGATCATGTCAAAGCACTTGGACAGCCCCCCTGCCATCCCACCCCGCCAGCCCACCACCAAGGTGTACTCACCACGCTACTCACTGTCCGAGGACCCTGACAGCCCGCCCAGCCTGCCACCCCGGGAGCCCGTGAAAACGCCGGACGTCTTCTCCAACTCCCCCCTTAACCTGCAGCCGCCCCCCCAGGGCCGCAAGAGCGAACTGAGCCAGACTTTCTTCCCATCGTCACCGTTCTGTGGCGGCCCGCCGCAGACACCCTCCCCGCTTGGGCCCCGCAAGCACCTACCCTCGCCGCCCCTCATCTTGCAGGATGGCGAGCCCCCGGGGGGAGCCGCGGGCCCCCCCGTCCCTCCCAGGCAGAGCACCTCCCAGGCCATTCCCAAGCTGCCCCCCAAGACCTATAAGAGGGAGTCTGGGCACCCATCACTGCATCGAGATGGACTTCCCCTCCTGGAGAACGCCAACCCCTCCTGACTGTGCCGAGAGCTTGTGGGGGGCACTGTGGGCTGGGCTTTTTAACACTAATGTACGGAACCTCCAAAAAGCAGACAGAGTAATGGGAAAGAAGCGAGATTGGCGGTGCCCTGAGCGTGTCAGAGATGCCCCCCTGCAGAATACGCCCAGTGAGCGCCACCACCGGTCCCAGGTGGCACATTCGGCCTTGCTTGTGTTTCTCTGATTGTCTCGCCCCACTTCCTGTTCATTGTGCAGTTTTATTTTGTTTTTAGGTGAACTCATTTTAGCAAATGAGTCTGCAATCTGCATCTGGCCAAACTAACTCGAATAAAAACCGCCATTTTGGGACTCTGTTTTCCCCACCTCCTCTTTTCCCACTTGTTTAAACAAAGAAAAATGTCAATAAATGGATATTTTAAAGGTCCTGCACTGAGATGCTGCTTTAGAGACCGGATGAAAGCGCAAAATCACAGTGCAAAACCGACCGTGTTTCAGGCTGATGGTGGGAGGTGAGTCCACGCCCATGCCACGCCTCCTGGCCCCGCCCTGCCCCCTCAGCCACGCCCAAAGGGACTTGAGAAAGGGGGCTTCGGGACGGTTAGCCGCTCGAGTTCGAGTCACGGGCGTGCGGCTTCTGCTCTTAGTCCAACAGTACCAACAATAAGGTACCTTCCACACCAAAGAGGTACTTTCAAACATTGTGAAACACAAATTATAAATTCATTTTTGTTTGTGTGTTTTTTTTTTGTTTTTTTTTGATTGAAGTATGTAAAAAATTTTGCCTTTAAACAAGGGAATAAAAGTGTTTTTACTGTTAAATTACAGGCTCGCAATGAGGCTGGGAAAAAAAAATGAAAAAAACGTTGTGAAAGCCTGAAGTTAATTAACAGAATTAACTAAGCTCCAGTTACCTGGCACTTCGCTGTTGTCAGTGTTTCCAAGTGCAGTCAACTTCCTGACGGTCTGTTACTGTATTTCTGATCCAATGTGGTGGGCCTACCTGTGTGTTGGAGTATGTCAATGGATGCCATTGTAAGTGTAATTATTTTTATTATTTTTAAATGGGTGGGGTGGGGGTGGTAAATGGTTACTTATCAAAACCCTGGCATCCAGTCCCGTTAATGTTATGCAGTCTGCCAGTTTCTGGGTTTCGTCTCTCTGCCTTAAAGTTTGACGTGTTCAGCAATTTAGTTTAGCAGGGTCTGGATACCTCGCCCTCCCTATAGGAGGCACTTGTGCTTATCTGCTGGACACAGGCCTCTGAAACTCAGTCGCTGAGCCTCACTGCTTCACCACATGCCTTGTTTTGTGCCCACCCCAGCAGTTGGGGGGGGGGCAGCCCCTGGCAGAGCCCTCATTTCTTTGAGCCTTTAAGAGTTTTTGGTTTTTCTTTTTTTTTTTTTGTGGGGATGTTTCTCATCATTTCGGGGTAGTTCTTTGCATGTGACGTGTGAGTTAAGGCCAGCATGTCGGAGGAGGCCACTGGGATAGACACAGTATTCCGAAGGTTCGTTTTCCGAGACGCGCTTAGCAGTCTCTGAGGCTCTTGCACACCTTTGAGCCCCCCCTTGGAACTGAAATGCTATGCAGGTCTAAATCAGCCCCTCTCTCTCCACGAGTTGCTCTTCAGTGCTGTGCATTAATGACCTTTTATCAATAGACCAGTTTGAGAGCAGGAGAAAAAGAAAATGGTGGATTTGCTCTTTAATTGTAGTACTGTCATTCAGATGTGGAGTAGAAATTGCGGAGTGTGCAGCCTGTGACGTTCTCTAATTTCCAAGTCCGTGCCCCCCCACCAGCAAAGCAGGTCCCTGATTTTCTGTGTCTCATCACAGCAAGTGCCTCTTAAGCCTGCCCTGGTCCTTCCTAATGCGGCATGCAGTTATCAGAACTTGGGAATTGGGCCCCTCCGGCTTCAGGGAGTGGTAGGCACAGCAAGGGCCGAGGTCGCCGGAGCCATGATGCCAGAATACCTCGCTTCTGGGAGCCACGGTCAAAGACCCCAAGCACCTTGAAGACGATGGGCAGAGCCGCGTTCAGGGAGTGTCAGTGGCTGGAGAGTGCCCTGGTGTTCAGTTCCCCAGCCGCATCTGCTGTGTCACACAGATCAGAGTGATGCTTCCCAAAGAGAACTTGCAGCTTTTATTTTTTTATTTTTTATTTTTTGGTGAGTGAGGGGCTTACAGATTTATTCACAATTCCACTTTCCTTTTCCAAAAAGGCTTGTTTGTTGAAAGCCCTGAGAAAATGGCTGTATCCCCCTGGCCCGGTTCAGGCAGGATTTTCGGCACTGCTTCTCGTGAGCACCAGAAAGGTGTGTCAAATGAGCCACCTTAAAAAGAGGACCAGGTGCCTTGCTGCATATTTTAATAGTTGAATGTGCCCTGCTGTTAGAGAAGCCAGGGTCCCAGTGTCGCTGTTCCTGGGGGCTGTACTGGCGAGTAAACTTTGGCCACCAATCAGCAGTCATGTGCAAATTATGTCATAGCCGTCAGATTCTAGCAAGGACCTTTTTTATAAAAGGGAATTGTAAATTTTGAGGGAAAGTCCAGTAATAAGGGCTTTGGAACAATAACATTTTAAATAAACCTGTTACTGTAAAGTGCTTTTGTTTCCAAGGCCGCCCAATGCAAATTGTGCTTAACACTTTTAATCTTGGATAATCATTCATCAAAGCTGCATGTCTTATAGAATGACCCTTTAACCAGATCCCCAGTTATGTGTGGGGTTTTATCCTCTTTGCGTCTTTAAAGCACAAGATTGCCAGGTGTCCAATGATGTCAGAATGGGCCTAAATAAGATCAGAGTTCAGATCGGTGTACTGTGTCTCCTGGTGGCCTTTTCCGCTGTGTTGGCACATGTTTGTACATCTAATTAATTTGCTCCCAGAAAGTGCCTGTAATCACACCTCTAATTTAGCGCTGTACTTTTTCCTGGTTATGCCCAGCTGAGAGCTGAGTGGAGTTTTTCCTCATAGATTGTAAGCCCTCGTAGCCAATTAGAATATTTCCAGAACATAATATTCCCCCCCCCCAAGAATATATTTGCATCAGTGTTGCCATAATCTGCTCTCTGCATTAATTGAGCATCATATGTGGGGGGGGTGGGGGGGGGGGGGAGAAACGAGTACTCATTCATCTTCTAACTTGTACCCCTGCTGCCACACACACTCACGGTGGTTTCAGTATTCAGTGTTACAAAAAAAATAGTCCCTCCATGTTGGAGAGAGGAAAACCGTCGCTGTCTCAACATTTTTGGGATTTTTTTTGGTCTAGATGTCAATGACTGACTGGTAACCATGGAAACCAGCACTGCAGGAATTCCGAGTTGTACTCAGCTGGCTGAACTGTGACCTACTTGAACTGTGCAAAACCAACAAATCCCTGATTGTATTTTCAGGCTTTTAAATCTAAAATTAAAATGTTTTAGTGCAACGTGAAGTTTGACTGCGTGTGAGTTTGTTTTTTCCTTTCATAAATAGATTATGGAGCCAATAGGCCCATTGTTCTAAGGGCCTTGCTTGGTACACAGCTGCTTAAAGGCCAGTTTTTCCATAATACTCAGTCTTTCACATGTGATAAATCTGACTGCACCCACTGCCAATCAGCCTCTAGCTTTGAGAAGTCTGTGCTTGCGTAGCTTTGATGTCCTGAGGTTCGGTACAGTCTAGCAAATGGAATCCTACATGGCCATACAGATTTCATCAGTGGCTGAAAGTTTACATTTGCATTATAGACTATATTGCAGTTTCTGGGCCTTGTCTCTCTGCCCTAAAGTTTCATGTGTTCAGCAATTTAGTTTTGCAGGGTCAGGATACCTCGCCCTCCCTATAGGAGGCACTCGTGCTTATCTGCTGGACATAGGCCTCTGAAACTCAGTCCAGGGGGGGCAGCCCTTGGCAGAGCCCTCATCTCCTCTCTCCGATTTTCATGAACTTGAGATGGTGAAATTAGTACGGGATTGTTTTTTTTTACCCAGTTTGCTAATACCCCAACCAGGGGAGAAGCCCTTCTTGATCTTGTTTTCTCTAATAACCAGGATAGGATTGGAAAATTAGAGGTTTTAGAACC
>JAABNX020000047.1:17635330-17656472 GCA_015163995.2 Mormyrus lacerda | reverse complement strand
TGCAAGAGGACTTCATACCTGTTTCCAGCAAAACTAAATCTAGGAAACTACAACCAAGGTGGTTTACTAAGGAAATTTAGAATAAAGTCAGGAGGAAAATGGCTCTGTTCCACAACTGGAAAATAACTAATGATATCAAAATTAAACAGGAGTATCTAAGTCTACAAAAAATAACATTAGACTCTCCAAGAGGAACATAGAAAGAATTGGAGGCTAAGGATGACAAAAGTTTTTTCCAATATTTTAACTCCAAAAGAGCTCTAAAAGCTGAAATCACTCATTTGCAAGATAGTAAGGGCCTTATTATTAAAAATGAAATTGATATAGTAAATGAGTTTAATGATTATTTTACATGGGTGTTCACAGTAGACAACATGAGTAACTTACCACCATTTAGTACAAATACAGTGTTGTCTATGTCCAATACATGTATAACTGAGGCTGATGTGGTACTAAGCCTCGCTAAGATCAAAATGAATAACTCGCAGGACCCTGATGACATCTTACCTATAGTTTTAAGAGAGATGTGAGGGACCAGGCACCAAAAACAAGAGGAGTCACAGGAATAATTAGGAAAATAAGGCTTTTTATTTTTATTTTGACCCAAACTTGATTTAACAAATAATTAACATTGCGCTCATAAAAGAGGTCAAAGTAACAAAACTAAACTCAGGGAGGGGAAATGTGAATAAATTAACAAATGACACAAGGGTATATATACTGGCTGATCAGACCGAAGGAAACAACAGAGGTAACTAAACACAATACATCACTAACTATAAGGCACAACACTGCAGTCCAGTTTGTAGATAAACTAAACATTAAGGAAGAAATCAAAATAACTAAACTTTAATTACAAATATCTAGTACAATAAATGCTAATTTAACTAAAGAACACAAATTTCCCCCTCTCCAGCAGGAACTGGTGGTGCAGTCCAATTATCTTCAGGCATTTAACTGCTTTGAGCCTTGGCCGCTGTCTTTTGTCAGGCTACTCCCAGGGATCACAGCAGGTAAATAAACCAGTAAAAAGAGTTAATCACATTAATTGCAACACAGATAGAAATTAGTTGATAAAAATACATCAGTAAGCTAAATGTGCGTGCTTACAAATGTACTTAAACCAATTACTAAAGTTACTGCAAATCAATGTGTGTTAAATAAAAGGATAAATGAAGTTTCGTGTGCATTTACCCATTTCACTTAAGTGTGGCCTGGTGTTTGGCCACCACAAGAGATGAGGAATATTATTAGCCAACCTTTAACTTTAATATTCCAGAAATCGTTATCTGCGGGTGTGGTACCTTCAGATTGGAAGCATGCTAATATAACACCCATATTCAAAAAAGGGGATAGAAGTAATCCAGCAAACTATAGGCCAATCAGTTTATTGGAAACATAATGGAAGCTATAATCCAAGTGAAAATAGTAGATTACCTGGATTCAAATAACATTCTGAGGGATAGTCAACATGGATTTAGGAGAGCTAGGTTCTGTTTAACTAATCTACTTGAGTTTTTTGAGGAAGTTGCAAGACAAATTGATCACAAAAAGGCCTACGATGTGATCTGCTTAGATTTCCAGAAAGCCTTTGTTGTCCCCCACAAATGGCTCTTGCTTAAGGTCAAAGCTGCAGGGATTTTAGGAACCGTAGCAGCTTGTATGAAAAACTGGTTAACTGACAGGAAGCAGTGAGTAGTTATTAGAGGCATAATATCACCGTGGGCCTGCGTTCATAGTGGGTTACCACAGGGTTCAATTTTAGGACCATTACTGTTCCTAATTTACATTAATGATATTGACACCAATACATACAGTAAACTGATTAAATTTGCAGACGACGCCAAGGTGGGTGGTGTAGCAGCTATTGATCTAGCAGTAGAGAGGCTACAATGGGATCTGGATTTAATTAGCGACTGGGCTGATACTTGGCAGATTAAATCTAGCACAGATAAATGTACGGTAATCCATGCAGGGAGCAGAAATATAAAGTACATATATTTTATGGTTTCCACTGAAATAAAGGTAGCTGATTACGAGAAAGATCTGTGTCTATGTTGATGCTTCCATGTCCCACTCTCGCCAGTGTGGTGAAGCAATAAAGAAGGCCAATAGAATGCTGGGTTATATTTCTAGGTGTGTGGAATTTATGTCAAGGGTGTGCAGGTTTGGTCACCATACCTTAAGAAGGACGTTGCTGCCTTAGAAAATGTGCAGCGGAGGGCTACGAGAATGATTCCTGGTCTTAGAGGTATGTCTTATGAGGAGAGGTTAGCTGAGCTGAATCTGTTTAGCCTCAAGCAAAGGAGACTAAGGGGGACATGATCCAGATATATAAGTTTCTAACAGGCCTGGATGCTGTTCCGCCAAATAGCTAGAACTCGTGGCCATAAGTAGAAATTAGCGGGAGAACATTTTAAAACAAATTTGTGTAGAGTATGGAATAGTCTCCCTGCTAGTGTAACAGAAGATAAAATCCTGGGTTACTTTAAATCAGAGCTAGATTTTAACAGCTCTGAGCTATTATTTAAGTTCTCCCCAATGAGCTTGATGGGCCGAATGGCCTCCTCTCGTTTATAAATTTCTTATATTCTTATATGGACAAAAGTTTTGCTACACACCTGTTAATCATTGAATTCAGGCGTTTCATTCAGACCCATTGCCATAGGTATATACAATCAAGCACCTATCCATGTATCAGGTTTACAAACATTTGTGAAGGATTGGGTCGTTATGTAGAACTTGGTGAATTCAAGTGTGGTACTGGCATAGGATGCCACCTTCAATAAATCAGTTCATGAAGTTTCTTCCCTGCTAGTAAAGTGGAAGTGGTATTATTGCAAGTGAAAGTGTTTAGGAAGAACAGAAAGTCAGCCATGAAGTGGCAGAGCACATAAAGTAACAGCTGAGTTGCCGACTGCTGAGGCGCGTAGTATATAAAAGTCGCTAATGCTCTGTTGACTTGGTAACTACAGAGTTCCAAACCACTTCTGGCATTAACTCCAGCACAAAAACTGTTTGCTGGGAGCTTCATGGAATGAACTTACATGACCGAGCTGTTGCATATGCAAGCCTCACATCATCAAGCATTGGGTAGTGTGGTGTAAAGCACCCCACCACTGCAGTGGAAACATGTTCCTTAGAGAAGCATGATTTGTGACTCTATCTGGCAGTCTCATGGATGAGTCTGGGTTTGGTGAATGCTAGGAGAGTGTAACCTGCCTGACGACATTGTGCCAACTGTAAAGTTTGGTGGAGGAGGGATGATGGTATGGGGTAGTTTTTCTAAGTCCCTTAGTTTCAGTGAAGGGAATTCTTAATGCTTCTGCATACCAAGACATTTTGGACAATTCTGTGCTTCCAACTTTGTGGCAAGAATTTGGGAAAGGCCCTTTTCTGCTTCAACAAGGTTCATAAACACATGGTTTTGGGAGTTTGCACAAAACCCTGACCTGAAACCTTTCAAACACCTTTGGGATGAACTAGAACAGAGATTGTGAGCCAGGCCTTTATGTCCAACATTATTGCCTGACCTTGCCAAAATTCCCACAGACACTCAAATCTATTGGAAAGCCTTCTCAGAAGAGTGGTAGCTGTTATAGCTGCAAAAGGGGGGACCAGCTCTATATTGATGCCTATAAATTTAGACAGTATAGTGTATCTTCATTGGTGGTTCTATTTGTCAAACTCTTTCTCCCGTTTTGCACACCTCTTCCATTTTTATATGGTTTGACCTGAGGATCAATAGATGGTTTTATTAATTGGCTGACTGTTTGATTTACTTTCTTCATTCCCTAAGGAAATTTAAATTTGTGGCCCTTCGGTGGAAATGGTGTGATTTTTATTCTTCTCTTTACTAGATCTGAAAAAATATGATATATAAAAGCTTTGGTTTAGGATCCACTTTGACATGAAATCCGAACACAGACTTTGAAATGTGTCTAAGCACAGGGGTGAGATTTACCGGAGGTGGAAATTTCAGATTCAGAAAGTACAAATCCAGGCCAAGATTTTGTTCCAACCAGCCAGTCTAGTATAAATGGTAAATGGACTGCATTTCTATAGCGCTTTACAACATATGCCTCACATTCACTCATCCACACACACATTCATACACTGGTGGCAGAGGCTGCCATGCAAGTTGCCAACCTGCTCACCGGGAGCAATTAGGGATTCAGTGTCTTGCTCAAGGACACCTTGATGGGATCAGGAGGAATCAGGGCTCGAACCGGCAACCCTCCGGTTGCCGGAGGCTAGCACTACCTCCTGCGCCATCTTATAAAGAGTCAGTCAGTCAAGTTAGTATTTGGTGACTATGCATACTAGACTGGCTGGTTGGAACAAAATCTTGGTCTGGATTAGTACTTTCTGAATCTGAACTTTGTACCTCTGGCATTTACTTTCTCTTGAATAGTGCCTTGAAGGACCTGTAGATGAACTGGCCAAAAGCTCCTCACCTCTCTGGTTTTACTTACCCTGGCCAGATCCTCCGCGTTCTACAGTTAAAGCTAGCAGAGTCTCCCCTCACGGACCTTCTGTCACTGCTAATAGCTTAGACAGATTCTGGGGCCATTGATAGAAAGTTCTGATGGCAAAAGGAAAACACAAGAGCTATTCTGCATATTTGCTGAAAACCCAAAGCAGATGGTTTAATGGTTTAACCTGGACAGAGCACCCCAGTAACTCTACACTCATTAAGCAGTGGAAGGAAGGACAGACTGTTGGAGTAAGTGGAAAAGGGTCATAGCGGAATGTCCTGGCCTTCCAGGACATTCTTTACTTTAGCTGTACAGATGGCACCCTCTAGTTCAGTGGTGGCCAGTCTTATCTGCAAAGGGTGTATATAGGCTTTACCTCCCCATCTTGCAGTTACACCAGCTGATTCTGCTTGTGGCACCTGCTCTGGGATAAGCTGAGTATTTGAAGGAAGAGCTGTAGAGGGAAGGAGGTGAAATACACAGGTCAGAATCATGCGAGCTCTATAGTCTCATTTTATAGGGGATATGAATGTAAAGATCACATGATTGCTCATGCTAGTAAATGTATGCATAAACCTTTTTTAACTAATGATTGTCAGGAAGTTTATTGTGGATTCTTGTTACCCATGTACTTGCATGTGTCAAATTCAGCATGTGCTGTACATGAGTCTGCGTGGTTATGAAGGTATAATTCAAGCCTCTTGTTCTGTAGCTGTAGCACTATACTGAGCTGTACCAAGGAACTACACCTGCAGGTGAGGCCTTAAACTGTTGTTCCTGTTTTATTTCTTCCTGTAAATCCTGAGACAAAAGGGAACGTTCCGTACTCACTGCTCTGTTCTGGGGAGGAAGGCTGCTTTACAAGATCCTTAGCTTGCCTCTGCCCCTAGCTGCTGGTCACCCTCAGGTCATTCTCCAGCCACCTGATCCGGTCTTTCACAAAATTTTCCTTTCTTAATGCCGTGAAATTAAAATAAAAAGTTTCATGTGACCAGTGGAAGTGTAAATCTCGCATAAATTTAAGAAGATTGCCTAACAATTTAGCAAATATCACTTAATGGAAAATATGTCAAATACATGGACATCTATTCACAAAATAATTACATTTTATGCTTTTGTGTAAAGAAAAATTGAAGCTATTAATTTGGAGTTTAACTTCAATACAAAGGTAAATTTTTATTTTATTTTGTTCTTTATATAATTGACCGTTGAGGGGTAGGATGGAAATATGTAAATAAGGAGCATGTGTCTGTGGGAATTTGAACTTGAACCTATGATTGGCTGGACTTGATTTGCAGATCTGTATGTCATCTGTTGGGGAGCTCAGGGCTTGAGCAGAATAAGGTCAACTCAACCCGGGTTTAGATGATCTCAGATTATTGAAGATTCTTGCTCTTTGTAAGCAAGCTGTCTGTAAAGGGCAGCCACCCGTGGCAGCACCCAGGGAGCTGGGGGTTAAGGGCCTTGTTCAAGTACCTGCAGACATGCTGAGGCTGAGTTTGAACCAGCACTCTTGTGATTACACACGCAGGCTTAGCCCACTGAGCCACACACTGCCCCAATCAATTATCACTCTTCCCTTTCCTTCATAACCGATCAGTGTGGAGCGTTGTTATGCTAAAAGAATCCGTTTGCAGATGTCATCAACTAAAACATCCAAGCAACACTGTCATAGTCGTAACCCTGGATGGTTTGTGAGGGAACACAGCATAATGTCAAACAAACTCAGCTGTGACCAGACTCAAAGGGATTATGTGGGCACATCTCAAGTACGTTGCATGATAAAGGCCGAAAAGATAAACAATTCATTAATTGAGTATTAATTGTTTATTTTTATTTTTATTTGTTAGATTTCATCTTCAAGTCAAGTTCCATTTTATAGTTTCCATTTAGCTGTAACTTATTTTGATTCTCATTTCAGTTTATGAATGTCTTTGTTAATGATACAGTAATAATCCATCCTTGTGTAATGAAAGAACATAATGCAAGATTAAAAGTGCTGGGGAAATTACTCACAAAAGAAATCTAAAGGCAGAGGAGGAAAGTACAGGTTGAGAAAGTAAAAATCTAGACTAAGGTTTTGGTTCAACGAATCATCTGAACATAGTCAGAGTACTCAGATAGTTGGTTGAAACAAAACCTTGGTCTGGATTTGTACTGTTTGGACCTGAACTTTTTACCTCTGTCTGTAGTGGATTACTTTTATGAGTAACTTCTCCAACACTGAACGTTAGTTTTATTTTTTTTTTTTAAGTATGGCTAGAGGGAGCAGGAATCTTCTTTATGTAGCCAAGTGGGTCACACTGATCTCTTTACCCTATTGGTTCCCTGGTGCTATGGGCGTGGCTTAGTGCGCTATATAGAGGGGGGATGGCTAGGTATGGAGGTGGCGCATTTCTTGTTGCTGGTGGTGGAGGTAGCAGCAGTGGTGGGAGTGCGCTGAAAGTTGACTGGCATGCCCATTATCATCCTTTAACCATTGTGGTATGTTGGATTGTGCGGTTGGCGTAATGCACGCCTTTGGGGAGCTGCATTCTGTTGCCGGTAAGCCCTCGGCTTTAATGGGCATTGCAGGGTAACGGAAGCCGGCTGTACTAACCTGGTGTCCTGTCTCTTTGCCTGTGTTTCAAGGCTGGTAGCCTTGACTGGCACCCTCCTGGCTGGTGGTGGACCTCACCTGTGTACATGTGCAGTATAAGTCACTGGTTTTAGTTCACCAAGCACGTGTGTGGTTGTCGGTGCTCACGTGAAGTACATATGGAGGTCTTGCCCGTGGGGAGTTCCTGGGCTGGAGATCAGTTGTGCTTTTATCCAGTGTGGTTTGCTGCAGGGATTTGGCGCCAAAGGGGTTTTAGCTCTGTTGTGTGTCATGTGGATAATCGAATCTCCCGTTGAATGTAATAACTTTTACTGATTCACGTCTTTGGCTCTTTCCGGTGAATCGAACCTGTGTGCTGTATTGGTGCGTTGGGTTGTTATCATTGTCCCTGGGAGCAGTGTCCCTGGGGTAGCGTAGACGACTATTCATAAAAAGGGTATTGTAGACCACTCCGCCACATTTACAACAGCAGTTCCAACAGACAGGCTGTAACTCATTTGCTGCGCAGTGTGCCCTGGACTCCCAAACGAACAGCTTTCCCATTCTGTCTTGGATCACCCCAAATGTCAACAGTCGCCACCTCCTAGTGAATTAGTGTATTCCCCAACCAGAAGATTTGGATGAATCAGGAGGTTGCCTCCTATGAAAAACATTAGGTGCCATTTTTAAGCCTAACTTGAGGTAGGGAATCAAGGAAGCTAAATATGAATACAAGCTGTGAACTGAGGCTGACTCCAACATGGGGCAAGGCACCCAGGTCCTCACGCCCTAAAAGCCTGTGCATGCAGCTGGCAGGCATCCTCACAGATATATTTAACATCTCCATGGCACAAGGAGCTGTTCCCACCTGTTTGATATGGGATTGGGAGGAACGGCCTGCCTGATCTGAACCTGAGTAGTGCTTTGTTTTTGGATTTCTGTACTAACCACAGTTTGTCTATAATGACCACCATGTTTGAACATAAAGGTGTTCATAAGTACATCTGGCGCTAGACCATAGACATCAGCTTGATGATGAATTTTGTAATTTTATTGCTGAATCTGTGTCCACATGTTTTGGACACTCGGGTGAAGAGAGGAGCTGAGCTGTCACCTGTCCGGGAGATCTTTAACTCTCTCTAACCTCCAGCAGAACAACTACTCTATCCCAAGGGAGTCAGGGGACTTGGAGCTTGAATGATTCCATTGCTGAGGCAGTGGTGTGGAGCTGTGGCCATGAGGTTGTTGGTGCCTGTCATGATGGCAATCCCCAAACCCGATGGTGGACACCAACAGTAAATAGCGCTGTCAGGCTGAAGAAGGATGGATAGTGTGTGGGACTCCTGAAGCAGCTGACGGGTACTGGCAGGCCAACCAGAAAGTAGATTTGGCCGTTGCTGAAGCTAAAACTTGGGCGTGGGAGGAGTTTGGTGAGACTATGGAGAAGGACTTTCATTCGGCCTGAAAAGGATTCTGGCAAACCATCAGGCAACATAGGAGGGGGAAGCAAGGTTTTACTAGTGCTGTTTATAGCAGGGAAAGAGAACTGTTGACCTCAAACGTGGATAGAGTCAGTCAGTGGAAGGAGTATTTTGAGGACCTCCAGTATTGTCCTCTCTTGGTGGTGGGAAATGAGTTTCTGCCTCAAGTATCTCAGGATCTTCGTCACAAATGAGGGAAGAAGGGAGTGGGAGATCAACAGGTGGATTGGTGGAGCATTGGCAGTAATGCCAACTGCCTCCCTGGGGAGGTGTTTCAGGCATGTCCAACCAGGAGGAGGACCCGGGGCTAACCCAGGACATGTTAGAGATGTGGGTGGGTGGGTGGATGGATGGATGGATGGATGGATGGAGTTACTATCTGCCTGAGATCAGGTGTAGTTCATTAGAGACCAGGTAGAATAGAGAATGTGCTAGATACTGGAGCTCCAGGATCAGGGTTGCCAACTCTTTAATAGATGATGCTGATCAGTGGAAGAAAAAAAACATTTAAGCTGTTCAAACCCAGGTGTGAGTACTCTTCAGCCAATCAGTCCTCTAATTAGTAATCTAATTAGAAAGTTGCAGTAAAAACTTGCACACATACTATACCAGCTCCTTCTGGTTGAGATTGGCCACCGCTGATTTAAGACTTTCAAGTTAGGCTAGAAAATGGAGGTAAATACGTCCTACAAAAGCTGCATATTTTGCTCAGGCCCACATATTTCTTTCATCATTGTAGGAGGTCTGCAAACTGCATGTGGATAAAGGTGAATTGATGGATAACTGAGAGTAACTAAGATGACAGGGCAGTTGCTAAGGCTTTTATCTCACTATGTGCCCTCCATTAAGAACAAAGGGGCTGCCTCTTATCATTGATGTGAATTTGATGATTCACCTTGAGTAGAGCAGCCTGGGAGGAAGCACAGACTCTCCAGGGCTGCCATCAGGCTCTGACCTCATAAGAAGGACAAGTCAGGAAAAGCTGGCTCATGATGCTGCTTAGACAAGTACTGATAGTTCCACAAATCGCACAAATGTATTGGCACCAAATAAACATGTTTACACTGATTGCATGAATTGATTCTGAAACACTGATACTAATTTACACAAATCAATCAGAACAAACAAGCTAATGTGCTAGAAATTTTACAGGGGTCATAAACAGGAACACAAGTGTTTTAAATGTAGCAGTTTAAGAAAAACAAATTCATCAAATATGTATTTTTAAAATTAGAAACATTTATGTTGTCCCATACTGATAAAGCACAAAACAATAATGAACAAAAAGCAAAACATTTTAAGCATCCATGTTTTCATAAGTCTGTTGTGAAGTATATGCCAGGTAATATACAAAATATCAGCATTAGAAATAAAAAAATCCATTTTTTTACAAATATATTCAGACTGCTGATAGACATATTTCTCATGCATATTGCTCAGGGTGTCTTACAGTATGTTCATTGGAGTGCATCTCCTCTTCCCCATTGCTAAGCAGTGCTTTAGTCCATCACTTACTGCTATGGCCGCTGGGCTTCCCGGCATTGTTCCTGTCACTCTCACAGGCTTGCAGAAGGCTGGCCTCCCTTAGTAAAGTAACGGGAGGAAACAGAAAAGAGACAGAAAACTAAAGCATTTGGTGTTAGCCTGCTGAGGGAGCCACATGATTGCTTTGCACATGGTATAATACTGTCGTGTGTGGTCCAAGTATACCTTACCTTGTGGAGACCAAATGTCCCCACAACTTGATGAATACCGTTTTTTTTTTTTTTTTTTTTAAATCTCTTTTATAAAAATCCATGACTGCAATGAAAAAAATTAAAAATGCAAAAACACTTGTATTTTGTTTGGTTACTTATGGTTATGGTTAGGGCTGAGTAGGGGTTAAGGTTGTCATGTTTAGCATTAGCATTTTTCCCATAGAAATGAATGAGCGGTCCCCAAAAAGATATGATTACAAGATGTGTGTGTGTGTGTATTAGTGCCAAACACAGTTGGACATGGGAAGAACCACTAGCCATCCTCTGAGTTATATTTCTTTCTGCCATTATTGAAAGAATTCTGAAAAACCATGAATGAGTAAGTGCAGTAAAACTGGGGGAGTGGGGGTGAAGACAGTAAAAGTCAGGCGGAGGTGTTGGACAAACAGATGATCTGTAGCTGAAGCATTGTGTTCCCTTCATTGGAACTAAGGAACCTAGTCCAACCCCTGAAAAACAACTCCATACCATTATCCCTCCTACACCAAACTTTATAAACAATAAAGACAATACAAACAATAAGCTGGCACAATGCAGTCAGGCAGGTAATGTTCTCCTGGTATCTGCCAAACCCAGATTCATCCATCAGACTGCCAGACAGAGAAGTGTGATTTGTCACTCCACAGAACATATTTCCTCTGCTCCAGAATCCAGCGTCAGCATGCTTTACGCGACTCCATCTGATGCTTGGCACTGCACTTGGTGATGTGAGGCTTGCATGCAACTCCTCGGCCATGGAAGCCCATTCTATGAAGCTCCTGACGCACAGTTTTTGTGCTAGAGTTAATGCCAGAGGACGTTTGGAACTCTGCAGTTACCGATGTCTTGTACATACTCAGCAACCCTGCTCTGTTACTTTTCCTGAACCTTCATGGCTGAGTTTCTGTAGTTCCTAAATGCTTCCACTTTGCATTAATACCACTTACATTTCACCATGGAATATCTAGTAGGGAAGAAATACCAGAATCTGACTTATTGTAAAGGTGGCATCCTATGACAGTACCAGGCTTGAAGTCACTGAGCTCTTCAGAATGACCCATTCTTCCACAAATGTTTGTAAACCTGACTGCAAGGACAGATGCCTGATTTTATACACATGTGGCAATGGGTCTGAATGAAACACCAGAATACAGTGATTGAGAACTGTGCTATATTGTGTATGTACTCTTGATGCATAATGTCTACAACATTTGATGCTGCAACCACTTAAAAGTAAGAAAGGCTATGTCATCAGCTAGGGCCTGTATCACAAAGCGTGATTTTTTGGCTAGCTAGATAACTTCCAGGGTTTATAAATGGACTTTGTACATCATACATTTAGCCCAGACCACCTTAAATGCGGCTAAACATTGCTTCATGATACAGGCCCCTGGTGCCTACTGCACGTATGAGATAGATGTCATCTTGTTAGCTGGAGCAACCTGGTACAGCCACCCCCCCCCCCCCAAAGCAGCTGAAAACAAATTTAGACAATTTATCTGCAATATACGACACATTTTAATAGCACAGGGTATGTGCTTGCTGACTTGCTAACTAGCTATGGAAATACCAGAGGTATTTCTTCTGATTTTTTTTTTACTTGCTCTCTTGCGCCCCCTAATCATATAGCGCCTTGGTGAATGCCTATGTCATCAATAGGGCAGGTTCGTTCTGCAAGGATCCTTAGGCTTGGATACTTTGTTTATAGAAGAGGGCCGTAATACCTACTTACACAGGTCCTTCACACATACTGCTGGGATCTGGTCACGAAAAGCACTCGCTAACCTGCAGCCTAATAATAACGAATAATTGTTAATGCAGTAATGAATGATTGTCAATTATATTAATCACAGTTAAGCACAGAGTAGGTCTGGTCAATATAAATTCCAAATCATAATTGATTAGGCTGAGATCATTTATATGAGACCCCCCCCCATTTGGTGAAAAAATCTTTAGGGAGACCCTAACAACAGTGTTTCCCAATTCAGTCCTCAGGGATCCACAGTCAGTACATTTCACAGTTGGCTGTCAGACTGTCCAAATTTTTGCTCCCTTCCAGCAAAAACATGGATTGACCCCCAGATCAGTTTGGGAAACACTGCCCAAGAGAATTTATAGTCCAGCTAAGGTCCCCCAAAAAGTTACCAAGTAGCTCACGAGTACCCTGCCCAGAATCAAGTTACCAGTACACTGCCCTGGACTATGGCTAGCGGCAGTGTCCAGTGTCAGGAAAAATGATACAAGACAAGATTAACTAAATTATTCATCTGTTTAACAAATGAAGTGGTTTATTTACAGTGGTGTGACCTTGCCGCAGACAAACAATGGGACACACTACGATCAAATCACTACACTATGCTATGAAAATGAAACAAAACATTTTTGTTAACTGATGTCTGTGTGTTTGATCATTATCTGTAGTTATGACTGAAACTATCAAACTTTTTTGTTGGTTGTTACATTAATGTGCAGCCAGTGAGCAAATAATCTACGACATCATTTTCCCTTTGTGCTTCCGTTAGATTCATCCCATTACATGGCACTCGTAGGTCCATCAGCCACAACGTTTTTGTTCCCTTCCAGCTCCCTGCCAGACTGTTTGGGGGTTCCCCAAGGATCAGGTTGGGAAACACTGACCTATGGGAACCATGTAATGGCATAAACTTAACAGAAGTACTAAGGCTCACAGCACGGCTACATTTCTAGCAAGAGCTACAAGCTGTGCCCAGTGAGGATGAGCAAATGTGCCAATGCATCACAAGCAAAAAGGAAGCATGAGGAGCAGATCAATATAACTATGTAGACCCGCCATCATATGACTTGTGGAACATGAACTGCCATGCAGTAAACAACTCCTTTTCCTATGAAAAATTGTTTTTGTTTTTTGTGATCTATGACATTGTCATTCCAGTTATTTCTGGACAGTATAATACTTTTCCATTATAGAAAGCATAAAAATAGTCTGATGAATAATAAGGAGATTTATTCTCAGTACTGAGTAGATGAAGGAGTATAAACAGATTGAATTTCATTATTTATAGCGAAAGAGGGTTGAGCTCAAAATGAACTCTTGCTGAAGTGACTGTCTTGACATAACGGAGGATAAATTCTTACAAATGCCAGTGAGTTTGAGCAGAAGCCATAGAAGAAGATAAGTCCTCAGTGTTTAACAGCTGCTCAATAAAAAAGCCAATAAAGCTGCTGCTTATTGTATCAGCAGCATCTTCACAGCTGCTGATACAATAAGCAGCAGCTTTATTGGCTTTTTAAGGTAACAGCAACTAAAAAAAAACAGCAGATTGCACTTTTATCTGGATGCTGTACTTAGAAAGATATTGACTAGAAACTGAGGAGCTCAAAACACTTCAGACACATAACTGTGTTTCCTCTAAGGTCACAACGTTACACAGAAAGCCTCTGAACACAGACCCCTTGCTCGTGGTAACATGCAGGAATCTGTACAGCTGTTGGACATGTTCATCATGTTAGTGGATGGTCTTGTGTGTCATTTCTAGAAATAATACAGTGGATTTGGCCATTTGAATTAACACAAAAAAAACTATAATGCTCTTATACAACCTTCCCTTTATTTACTTAGCAGGCATTTTTATCAAAAGCAACATACATTTTTGTGAAAGCAGAGTCAGTCAGTGGAACATTTGGGGTTAATGGCCCAACCTTGATGTCACTCTGCTGACCGCAAACTTCGAACAAGTAACCTCCCGGTTTCCGGCACAGTATGCTATAATCCACTGAGCCACACACCATAATACAAATGTACAGATTTTTAAAAATCCCTGTATATATTTGAAATGTAAAAATAATTAATAGCAATTATGCAAGCATCTTCACGCACAAGTCAGCATACATAGTGGGCAACCTGGATTAAAGTGCAGTACCACTGATTTAACATTTGTTTCACAATCAGTTTTGATACTGCGCCCCCCAGTGGTAAACAATGATGTAAAATATTTTAATGACCCGGTTTAATGACTGATGGCAAAACATTGTCTTTTTTTGATGGGATTTCTTTCGTACAAATCAGACAGGCGCATGCACTTAAATTTATAATGTGTGACTGAGCAGACTGACACCCCTCAGGCAGGTTTATATTGCTATACTGCACTGTCTGTTTTTGATGTTAATGGCTGAGACCTGAGGGGGAAACTGTGCAGAGATGAGGACACAATATTCCTCAAGGCCAAATATAATGTAAAGTGCATTTATTGCAGGTGTAAACATAGGCTCGTAAGAGCCAGCTAGGCATGAAGAGAGAGCGCAGTTTGAGAATTGGTTGACTGTGGCTAAATAACCTTATCTTCAATTGTTTATTCAGTTACTGCCACCCCAGTGCAAAACTTCTTACAGACGATGACACTGTCGGACTCTCCCCAGTACCATATATAGTGAAATAATGCAGCTAGTTCCTCTAAAATTACATCTTTGGAACATGAAATCACTATAGTACTTAATTTTTAAAATTATATTCCTTAATATGATTTTTTGCTATGCCCCAGAAGGTTTATTTAAAAAATGGTTCTGCATAAGAATAATAATGGTTAATAGTTTTCCATGCTGTTCACAACCTTTTCCTCTTCATTTCCATGTTTTCATATATGGAACTAGTCAAAAGCTTGGCCACACCCCGTTATGTGTTTTCATCAGGGCAATGACCCACAATGCACCTCCAACTGGAGTGACTCGCAAAAAAGGGAGTGATTGAGTACTGTAAGTAGATAATGGCCTCAACAGTCACCCGACCCAAACCCAAAAGATATGGGTTGGGACGCGCCGGACAAGACAGTGCAACCAGAAATCAGCCTGAAAGTTCTCAGCCAATATAGCAACTCTGTCGAGACCAGGTGGACTTCTCAGCAGGTGGAGAGATGGCCAAGAGTACAAACCAGTCATCAACACTTCTTTAAAGAATCTGAAATATAAGGTAGTTTTCATTCAGCTTTTAGTTTGACATTTTGTGCTTATTTATAATGGACACGGATGTTCCTACATTAGCAACTAATCTACAACTTAAAAACAGAACAGGAACAATTAATTCTATCAAATATAGAACTAATACACCTTATTCATGGCACACATTCATACTCATCATCTTGAAAATGAGTTAGAATTCTGAGCCTGGGATTGGAGGGTCATCAGTTCAAACCCCCTGGTCAGCCGAGCCATTGGGCCCTTGAGCAAGGCCCTTAACCCCAATTACTACAGGGACTGGCTGACCCTACATTCTCAAAAAACTTTATTGCTATGCTGCCTGCCAATGAAATGTAAAAATACTATTGACACTGACTGCTGAATAAATACTGCTTTTTGTACTGGAGCCTCTTGAATTTCATTTTAATATGGTTTCAATACTCACTCAATGTATCCTGAAACTCAGGATTACACACACTTTTTCTTATTGGAACAGGACTATATTTGTTCTAAAGTCTCTTCTAATATCCCTATATATCTTGCTACACAAATAACACTCTGTTAAGGGGCTTGTATATAAAAGTAGGTCATCAAAAGGTACACTTAGACCCAAGTCAAAACAAGTTGGAAAAACATACTAAACTGACAAAAAATATCTTGTTTCTTGTTTATAAATATTATGCACCTCAGATTGGGATAAGCAAAAATACACACACACATATGTATGTATATATGTGTGTGTGTGTATAACTGAAATATTATTTACTGGTTTTTCTTGAGCTTTTAAAATCTCCTGAAAAACAAAGAAATTCTGCTTCTTTTTATATAACACCTATCTTAACATAGTTAAGCTTAAAGTATCAGACAACCGTGTAACATGTCAGCATACAGCTGAGGGTAGCAATAGCAAAGATTAATAGTGGTGATAGAAAGCAGAAGCTAGAGGTAAAGAAATCACTGTTTTTAGAGAGAAAAAAAACTCTGCGGGTACAAGGATAATCCACTAAACACCCTGTGCCTTCCTCTGCTGTGCTATAGCTCCACATGTACACCCCCATATCCGAGCTCCATCCATCCATTTTCTGTGCCCTCTTGTCCTATAGGTCTGGAGCCTAACCTAGAAGCTACATGCATATGGCAGGGAATAACCCAGAACATGGTGTCAGCCCATTGCATCCAGACTGTCTGGTGCTGTTTTGTGTTTTGTTGGTTTATTGATGACATTCATTGCCTGACAGTTGCTGTATTAGAGTTTTCAATGAGGCCTCAGCTGACATGCAGGGGTTTCTCCTGTGATCACTTGGGTTTTAGTCCCACATTCACCAACGTTACTAATGTCTTAGTTTTATTAGAAAATACATTTCATTTTGCGAAAACACACAAAAAGGCCCAGATTGATCTCATTAAAAACACCATTACTGAATGCACTTCAACTTTACTTAAAGTCTTTAAGAAATCTTATTTAGAAAGAACATTTTAATCGGAAAAAATCCTTTGTTAAATCGACAATGTTGCACCGAACAATGTCTAATCCTGTGTTCCAGGATTACTTTCCACTAGGCTCTGCACTCGGGACAGAATGATCTCATTGGAGCTGATACAATCGGCTGATCCGTACGGTGGGTTTATGCGGAGCACCCCCGCCACGCAAAGGACCTCCCCTTCTTCTGACACCGGAATGCGGTTCTTCTCCAGCCAAGCGCGTAAACAGCCTTTCTTGCTCTGTAGTTCTTCCCTGCTCACGGTCTGCACGCCATCTGGCGAGAACAGGGAGGTCAGTTTCTGCGCCATCTCCTCGTTGCCTTCCTGCAGCAGCTCCACTTCTTCCACAGCGTGACCCATCACCACCGTGACGCGTGCCCTGCCGTCCTCCTGGGGATTCACCAGGACAATACTTTGAAGGGAAAAAAAACAATCAACGATCACACCTTGCAATATAAAATTAGCTGGATCAGTATATCATTACTGGTGTCTTCACGTGTAGTTCATTTTTGTAATAATATTCACATTACCCTACATGCTGTTGAACATGTTAGTTTAATATATTATCATAATAAAAAGTATTTTAATATAGATTGAACCACCAACAGAAAAAAACGGAATATGTTATTAAACAACCAAAATTACGCCAAGTAAATATGGATATGCTGAAAGTGGGGAAAAAGGAAAGCGAGGCTAAATGACATGGGAATTAGCCAATTTCACTGTTCGTACCAAGTGACAATATGATGCCGTGATGTACAGATTTTAAAGTTTATGAGCGAGAAATAAACTGGGGACACATCAGCTTGTTAAACATGTACCTTGCAGACACCGGGTCCACCGTATAAACCCAGCCTCGATACTGCCGCTTTTCGTCCGCTACCACTTTCACTTCGTTATTCACGTATCTCTGCCACTCCAGTGGCATATTTTGGCGCCACGGATTCATAACCTTTCGCAATAGCTAGTATCATATACATAACAAAATAACCCGAAATCCTTCTGAACACCAGGCCCAATTTATAGTGGTAAGCCTTTCCATACGAGTGTCGCAATAAAAACCGCCGAGCTGGAAACAACCACCACTATTAAATTGGTTCCGAGAAGAGAATAAAAGGAACTTATATTAGTTATATTATATTAGTTTACCTGAAAGTCAAATGTGAATATATTTCAACTGTATATTAACACTGTAAATTAACTGTGTTCTTAACCGCAAATTATTATTTCTCTTTTGGGCTTGTTGCTGCCGCGGGATGCGGTTACCATGACGACGCGGGGAGCCGCAGCGAAGGCGGAAGAGCCGCAGCCGCGCGCCCGTCCGAGCACGCGCAAGCCCATTGGCGGCAGAGAGGCGGCTTGTCGAGCCGAGGCTTTCGGCGAAACGCGATGTCGAGATACGGACGTTACGGTGGAGGTAGGGTCGGCACGGTTCCGCGGTTAGATGTCACATGCCCCCATTGAAAGCCGGATATGTTTTCAAAGCCGGGAGGGAGGAAGTGACTTGTATGCTGTGTATTTACATAACCGGTTTCATGCGCGCTGTCAGCGGCTTGTTGTAATGGCGTCTGTTTCGACTAATCGCCGTTGTGCGGTGGGGCTCCCTGCCCTTCGATCTGGGTCAGCTTGAGCTACTGATGTACTGGCGGACTCCGTAATATCGAGCTTTAGTTGGAGTAATACCGACAGTGACCCGCTGCTGTTTAATACGCACGGATTACGGTCTTCGATTTCGCTGCAGGTAGCTAAGCAGGCGCGCTCGCGTGCGGTAACTGCCTGCTTTTGCTGACAGACCGGGACGCGGCCTGCCTGGCTGTGTTAGTGGCTGTGTTGTGTAGTGTTACTCCGGTGTTGTGTTATTATGATTGTCACGGGAGCCGCCGTTAGTTCGCTGGCTGTCTTTAGGCGTTCCCGCCCCGATGGCCGCACGGCTGTCAGTCCGGCTCACGCTTTCGTTTTACCGTTCTTACTTCCTCCAAGTTCGGGTCGCTTATCGTAGGATTTCCCTTTCCCTGTAGCCTATGACTTTTTGAGAACTTGTTTTAGATTTTAAAGGTCTCGGTCTGAACCATTTGTTAGGATATCTTCAGTGAAAGGGTGTAATCACGAGTTCTTCGGACAAAAAGTTGACACACTAAAAATGAATGTGACGTATTTAGCCGCTTACCGTATTTCTTTAAATTAACTCGATGTGGTCGAGGTTACTAATTAACCAGATTAAATGTCATAGGGCTCGTGTTATATGTGTGCTGCAAAGGGAAACGGGCATGTTCCAACACGTTTCTATATACATTTCAGCATTAATTATGCCAGAGACAGCTGTGACACATCACTTTTATGTATGTTCCCATTTCAGAGACAAAGGTATATGTGGGGAACCTTGGCACAGGTGCAGGGAAAGGAGAATTGGAGCGAGCTTTTGGCTATTATGGACCGCTGAGGACGGTGTGGATTGCCAGGAATCCTCCGGGGTTTGCCTTTGTTGAGTTTGAGGATCCCAGGGATGCTGAAGACGCTGTCCGTGGACTGGATGGCAAGTAAGTGTGTTGCTACACTACTGCTGTGAAGGTTAAGACACATCTCCAGTATACAGAGAGATGTGCTCTCACCTGTGGTCCGTTTATCTTGGAATGTTTTAATCCCTCTCTTCATGCATGCATGAATGAATTTAATGTGTTTTTTATGCTATCTTAATGTGCCTTTTATTTAAAGTGTGGCGTGCTGTTCTTGTGATATCATGTACCCTGATAGCACACAGAAGTCTGTCTTATGTGCACAAGTTGTGTCTAAATAACTTGTTTGCTAGTTGGCGAGATCTGTGCTAGGTCACGTGTATTGGGCAACGTAAATACATTGTGGGAAGATCAAACAGGTTCTAATCCAGCCTGTGGTGTTTTAGAAGCTTCTCCCCTAATATTCATTCCACACTCTTAAAACTATTGCTGAAAAATTCAATCATGCAATTATGTATTACCTTTACTGTTTTTGCTATTTCAAAGTACTTAACAGGGATTTAGTAACATTGCCAGTAGTGATTGATGGGGGGCAGCATGTGGCTCAGTGGGCTAAGCCTGTGTACCATAATCACAAGGTCGCAGGTTCAAACCCAAAAAAGTTGTGTGATTATTATTATTATTGTGTGATTGACCTAAGTTTAGTTTTATTCATTGTTTGACCAGGGATTATGAATCCAATCTATTGGAATTAGGACACTCAACTCCCTCCTGGCCACTTGACCTTTACAAGTCAGAAATAGGTGTGTAAGTGTTCTTGGACCTGTATTAGGGGGTGTTTCTGTTCTCCCCTGTATCGTGACAGCCAGTGATGCTTAGCAGGCTCGCATTTGTATCTGTGGCGTAGGTCCCCATCAGTTTCTGGGTTTACCTGGGGAGCTGAAGAAGTGTATCAGTTGGGACTGATAAGGAGGTGATTTACTGAGAGATGGGCTCCTCTGTATAGCTGTGTCCTAAGTTCCGACCCAGTAGCCCAGTTGTCCAAATACTGCCAGTGAAGGGCTTAAGGTTTTACTGCCAGCTTTTTTTTTCTGGGATTCAGAAGACCTGATCTGTTGCCTCTCTTAAAATTCCTGTAAAAATGTGTGTTGCATATTTTATTGCACAAGAAATACATTGAACTAACCATAATGAAACACAATAAATATTGTTAGATAAAATTAATGAGATAGCAATGAATTAATTAACATTACAACCATAATTTAAAAAAGAAGAACAATGATACTCTAGCCTGCTCAAAAGTTAATGAAAATAAATATGTTTTAAGATGAGATTTGTTAAAATTTCAACAACAGGAGCAGATCTTATGGTGAGTGGAAGACTATTCCACAGCCTAGGTGCAGCAGCTGAGAAAGCTTTGAGAATTATAAAAATATTCTTAATTTTATGATACTTATTTGTTCAATAAAATGTAAGATGCCTGTTAAACTGTTTAATTTAAAAATGCCCTTTTGCTTTACCATTTTGTACTTAGACTGTTTTTATTGTAGCGTTATACAATATATGTTTGATGAAATAATTTTAATGTAAAGTATGTCTTTCCGCTTATTGCTAATGTTGAGGTGGACCAGGCAGCGTTGAGTAGTTTCATTTGGATCAAGTTTTCGCTTCTCTTCTCATGGCCCTCATTGCGATTAGTGTCTCCAGTTCTGTCAGTAGCCCTGCAGTCAGAGGGATTTAAGACTTCATTTACCCCAGAATTTCCCAACCTGGTTCTTGGGAACCCACAAAAAGTCCACATTTTTGGGAGCTGGAAGGGAGCAAAAATGTTAGCCGGCTGTTGGTCCCTAAGGACTGGCTTGGGAAACGCTGATTTAGGGTGTACTCACACTAGGCAATGTGAACCGTGCCCGAGTGCGTTTGACCAGCAAAGCGCGGTTCGTTTGACTAGTGTGAGTGCTCCCAATCGTGCCTGGGCGCGGTTCGTTTAGCCGTCCCTGGCCCG
>JAABNX020000047.1:17604991-17616592 GCA_015163995.2 Mormyrus lacerda | reverse complement strand
CCTTGCTCAGGGTACCTCAGTGGTGACTGGCTGGTGGGGGATTCGATCCTGCAATCTTTTGATTACAAGTGCGCTTCTCTAACCATCAAGCCACCACTGCCCAACATGGTGGTGCCCTGTTGCCTCACACCTCTGGGAGCCGGGTTTGAGTCTCTGCTTGGGTTACATGTGTGTGGAGATGGCATGTTCTCCCTGTGTTGTTGTGGGGTTTCCTCCAGGTACTCCAGTTTCCCAACACAGTCCAAAGACATGCTGAGGCTCATTGGAGTTAATAAATTGTGTGTGTGTGTGTGTGGGCATTTATTCATGCCTGGAGGATAAGTTTTCATTTTTGTTGCATTCTGTTTGCACACTGAAGTGTTAATGGCCATGTTTTGCACCTTCTTTTATTTTCCATAAGACAATGGCACATGAGTCTGTGTGCTACATCCTGTTCACACAATGCAGACATCCTCTGCCTGTAGGGCATCGTGGTTTAGTGCAGACCAAGCTACACCTGTTCGTTGCACACTAAGAGTTCCTCCCACTTGGGCACGGCTCCTGTATTTCACTATACAGGAAGCAGCGTGTATGTGTTAATACCTAACGGCTCGGGCTGACAGAGAGGTGCTACTCAGAGGCAGGATGTTTGGGTTTTTGCTGTGCCTCTGGCTTCTCCTTTTCTTTTGGACGTAAAAAATCAGTGTTCCTTTAACGAATGTTTACCTGAAACCCAGCTCCTGCACAGGTTCTCATTCTATGCTGGTCACTTTGTAGCAGAGACCAATTTACAGGTGACAAAGAAGCAGGAGGCTTATGTCACAATGCTGCGGGGGCAATAGATGTCAGCATGTATTTGATAATTTGTTGGAAGCACTGAATAGTACAACAGAGTTAACTTCAAAGGGAGCCGTAGCATGGATGTTGACGTGACAGAAGGGGCGATTGGATGGACTGAAGGTGTGAGGAAACAGTGAGATATGATGAGCATAAAGCATGACACTTACAGGGATAATGTTAGCAAAATGCTATTTTAAGCCTTCCTCACACTGGGGTCCAGCAGTCACCTGATCTAATGTGTCTCACATCTAGCTACAATGGTATTTCAATCACTGCATAGATTTGGTATAGTCATGTTAAAGTATAATATTTTAAATCAGCAGTATGTTGTAGCAACCATAAGGGATGTCACAATTGCTATCAGTCGTTGCCATGGGAGACTGAAGTATGAGCCTTAGCTTCAGGCTACTCCAGGCAAAATTTCTATACTGGTGTCAGAAGAGGGATTACAGCCAACCTGTGTCCAGTAGCGAATCTACGGTGCCCCTACCTATGTCAGCCTGGCAGGTGGGAGGCAAGCGGGTGTCCAGGACAGGGGCCTCGACAGGGCAGTCACTGAGGATCTGCTGGAGAATCTGCATTAGGGCGTGTCGAGGTTTTGCCCAAGGTGGCAAAGTCCATGCGGGCTGGGTCGCCGCCTGGTGGGAAGTCAGGCTCTGAGTCTCTCCGCGGGTTGCCCGGCTGTAATGACCACCATATAAATCACCTTCATAAAGGTCCCAGCTAAATAAAGAAACAATAATACCCGAAATGACTTTGCTCATTCAGCCGTGCAGCGTATTTTCTGGGATCATCGTTTCTTCTGTTTGTACAGGTAGTAAATTTATAAGCATTTATATAACCTTGACAATGCAAATCAGCCCTCCTCTCCACAATGGCCTTTACCACAGGACACATTCTGCTTTCAATTCAATTCAATTTTATTTAAATAGCACTTTTAACAACAGTCATTGTCACAAAGCACTTTACATTCAACCAGCCAGGACCCCACCAAGCAAGCCTGTGGCAACAGGCAAGGATAAACTCCCTTTGGCAGGAAGAAACCTTGAGAGGAACCTAGACTCGGAAGGGGACCCCATCCTCCTCTGGGCGACCAGGGAGCATGAAACTGCATTTATATTGACATTAATTTGAGTCTATATAATTTTAAAAATCCCAGTTGGTTTCGTGTAGTTATCTCCAAGGAGTCCAGGTGAGGGTTCAAGTGGTGTAGGTGCAACTCAGGAACAGCTCAGAAAAGAGAAGATGGAGAAGAGTTATTGTCCTACATCTAACCTAACCTCTGACAGTACTAAAGTAACTATGGCAGCCTGACTAAAAGAGAGACCTGGAAAGAAGCATAGACATGGGGGTTTCCAGGGTTTTTGGCGTGAAGCCAAACTATCGGCAACAACTTAATTGATTGGTGAGAGTGGCAGGATGACAGCACCCCTTTCACCTTTAATCTGAAATGACTATGAACCTCCACATGGGCGTAAATTATGGGGGGGGTGGGAGGGTTGTAGCCCCCCCAATAAATCAAAACCAGCTAATACAACCACCCCAATAATCATGTTCCCCTGTAATGGGTGGAGACCTCAACCCCCTCATTGTTCCAGCCAAAGTTATGCCTTTGAACCTCCAGATTTCTCATTCACCTTAGAAAAGGGGGTTTTACTATCAAAAAGACTGGCTAAAGAGGTATGTCTTAAGCCTGGACTTAAAAGCAGAGATTGTGTCTGAGTTCCGAACACTAATGGGAAGTTTATTCCATAACTGTGGTGCTTTATGTGCAAATGCTCTTCCCCCAAAAGTAACATTATTTATTCTGGGTATGGATAGAAGACCTGCATTTTACGATCTGATGTACGATTTGGAATATAATTGCAAATGAGGTCACTCATATACTGCAGTGCAAGTAGTATTTTGTAGTCAACACGAAATCTAATTGGCAGCCAGTGTAACAAAGATAAAATTGGGGTGATATGATAATATTTGTTAGTTTTGGTGAGGACTCTGACTGCTGCATTCTGGACTAGCTGGAGTTTATTTAATGACCTATTTGGATAGCCGGAGAACAAGACATTGCAGTAATCAAGCCTGGAGGTAATAAACGCATGAACCAATTTCTCTGCATCTTAATCTGGATTAATCACTTTGAATCTGAATTATTCCACCACGCATTCCTTCAGGTATTGATAATTCATATTTTTTCATTACAACGCCTGTATAGTGTAAATAAGATTCTTATTGATCAGTTTATTTTTATATTTCTTACTGTTACATCCATAGGCCAATGCCCAGGCGCCTGCAGACGGCTCTTTACCTGAAGCTTGCAAACTGCTGAGGTTTGTTTTCCTCTCTAAATAAAGGATATTACATGCAGACTTACATGCATGCCATGCAGACCTGGTGGTACCGTCATGTCCAGCCACCTGACTTATTCTGGTCCGTATTGACAAATGTAATGCATTTCATACCTCCAAAAATAGAATGTAGAATTAAATCTTAATGTGTTTGAATCCATTCTAGGTTGTAGAAATTGTTCTTAGGAGTTTGTCTGTCAGGTCTTACTGAAAATCAATGTGCTGCTGAATGTGAGGTCGTCTTCCAGATGGGTCTCCACCTGTAGTCCAAAAACACAGATTTTGAGTCACTCTCTGTCTGCAAATTACCATTATACTAGATTAGTGTTTGGGGTGATGGATGGACAGCTAACGCTCAGGAATTAGTGGCACATTTCAGTGTTCCGAAGGATGCCCTGAGTGTTGGGATATTAATCCATATAAACATTGTCTTCTGTGTGTTTTCTTTTAAAATATCAATAGGCAGGTAATCATGAAGGCATAATTTGAGGAAAATGAAGGTGAATATTTAGCTCCAGAAGAGCAGAAGCAAACCCTGGCAAGTGTTCAGACATCAGGATAACAGGCTGGATGGTAAATCCAATAATAACTGCCTTCGGCAGATATATACATGCTTTTTCAGGGCCTGGATAAACAGGTTTCCCAGGAGCAGTGTTTACACATATTAAGTCGGCTAGGGGCAGCCTTCTCTCTTTACGGATTTTTACATTAAATCTTCTAGCCACAAATTTGCTGCATGCCGTTGTGAGTACAGTGAGCGAGCAGATTATCCAACTGCTACATTATACAACTTTCAGTTTTCACTGAAGGCTGAGATGATTATCACAGAAGTCCTCTTTAATTCTAATAGAACATACAGACATCACCATAATCTCATTGACTTAAAATGCAATCATCTATTTTTCCTTTGCGCCCCCTTAACAAAAAGTAGTTTATTGAAGTGTACTACGAGTTTACTTATTTTATACTAAAAGTGAGGCAGTATACTTGAAGTTTACTTTTTATACACTATATTTTATATACTTAAGAATAGTATAGTGAAGTATATTTGACTTAAACTGATAATTATCAAGAAAAGTCTATGACTAAGTGCATTAATACTTACATTAATACTTTAATACTAAAGCTTATACTTATACTTTAGTATACTTCTTTCTGCCATAAATTATGTAGCCTAACACTTCTACACTGAATGAATGAACACTGGCTGAAGCGGCCAACATGGAAAGTTCTAGTTAGAGAATCAAGGGACTGGAGGTCTTCTTATATTTTACTGAACTATAATTAGCCTTGAAAGTAGATGAGTTGTTTGTAAGTGACAGCTGTTTGTGAAGGATGTGAGCTGCAAATGTATGTGTGTGAGGTTTTCTTTCCATGAACGCACATAAGGGACAACAAACAGTGAGTCTCACAACATTCGATGCACATTAAAGGGAAAAGAGGAAAGGTAGCGTAGTAGAGTCTCGCAGTATGCAACACTTAAACCGAGGATGGGAAACAAAATGCTTAACTTTCCACCTTTTAGTCTTTCTGACACAGAATTGTCCATCAGGAGAATTGACATTCAAGCAGAAAGACTGTCTAGAACATCCTCCACCTCATCGTTGAACTAGGGAAGCTAAATCAGTCTGATGACTGGACGTGTATAAGTCATATTCCTTACCTTCACTATGGCAGTAAGCACCCGACCATCTGACCCAGGGAAGGTCTGAGTTACTGTACCTACAGGCCAGAGTGCATGTGGAAATCATGGATTCATGTTGAGGACTTCCTGCCCCACAGTAAGTTCCTTGTCATCGGTCTTCCACTTCTGCCGATCCTGTAGGCCCGACAGGTAGTGTTGGATGAACAACTTCCAGAAGTGATCTGCTAACACCTGGCTGGCTATGCTTCAAAAGTCGTTTTTCCAGCAGGTCCTCATTGTCATACAAGGCTTGGGGAAGGGACGAACCTTGACGTCCCATGAGGAGCATATTCGGTGTTACAGGGTCTAAGTCAGCCACATCGGTTGATACTTATCCAAGGGGTTTGGCATTCAAAATGCCCTCAACCTCAATGAGAAGAGTCTGTAGAACTGGTTCGGGGACTGACAGTTCTCGTAAGATGACCTTCAATGCTACCATCACCGATTTTACCTCACACTCCCAGGTCCCTTCAAAATGTGGTGCAGCTGGTGGGCTGAACTGAAATCAAATTTTCTGTTCAGCCAGTTGCTCCCACAAATGAAGGGCCATAGCCTTGAAAGCCTCTTGGAGCTCACGACATCCTCCTGTTAAATTGGTGCCATTGTCACAGAGTAGCTCAAATGGCTTACGTCTGCAAGCCACGAGTCGGCACAATGAAAGCAAGAGGGCATCAGCATCAAGACTTTCCAGGAGGTCTAAATGCAGGCATCTTGTTGTCATACACTTATGCAAGATTCCCCATCTCTTTTCTTGGCGACAACCGACCTTCATCGAAAATGGACCAAAGCAGTTTACTACCACTGAATAGAATGGGGGCTTATGCCCTCTCTGATGCATCACAGAAAACATAGAGCTTCCTGATAGCAGTATGTGTATCAGCACATGCTGGTGTGTAGGGTCTTGGGAACTGTATCTGAAGGAGATTCGGGAGTTCTCCAACCCAATTAAGCCACTGGTCTCATAAGTACAGAGGTTCAATCAGGTCATCCCAGCCTTGCTTCCAGAGGTCCTGAATGAGAACCTTTGCCCTGGTGATGAACGGGGTGATATGCCCGTTCACCACCGTTCAGGTTGATATTAGCTGGCAAGGGTCTAGTACAGGTTCCTCAGCGTGGCTGAAGGTTTGAGGTGTGGTGTTTATACCCCAGCATATCATTGAGACAGTTCCACTTTATACCAAGCGTGGGCTCTTGTAGGTCAGTACTGCTCCATGACAGCCACAGTTCACTGCTGGAAGATCTGGAATTCGGTAGGAGATGCTCTACAACTGAAGTTGCTTGCCCATTGCCTGATTTCAAAACTTCCCTCTGCCAAAAGCTGTCTCAAACTAACCAACACAGCCTTGGCTCCAACGGGATCCGATGTGCTATGGAGAGTTATCAACATAGAATGTCTGTATAACGACTTCAGCTAATGCCACAATATTGGCCTTATGATCCTGGACATGTCGTTGGAGGGCATAGATAGCACACCATGGGCTGCAAGTTGTTTCAAAAGGAAGTACCTGCCATTTGTAGATAGCCGGTTCCTCTTCCCGTTGCATGTTCTCCAATGGAAGGGCAAAACTGGTCGATCACCAGGCAATAGGTGTACCTGGTGAAACATACTTTGTATATCGCCACTGACAGTAGAGATGGTCCCAGTGTTGGCCTAGGCAGCAATTGATCATTGAGTGATTGACCCTGATACTGGAAGGAACAGTTAAAGACAATCCTATCCTTAACATTGTGAATGGTAAGGATAGGATATACCAGAACTCTGCGATCTAATCAGCTTCCTCCGGTCTGATCTTGGCCACATATCCATCTTGTTCCAACTTGCGCATTTCAGAGCAGTAAGACACCGCTCTGGTGGGGTCTCGAGCAAGCTTACGCTCTGTCCTGTGGAGACTGGGCAGTACTGCTTCCTTTGGCACATGAAGAACAAGACCATCCATCTTAGTGGGCCTTGTCGAATGGGCTGTATAGGAGTGAGTATGTGAGGCATGTCGGACCCAGTGAGCAGTAGCGGCTTTGCGTGGTCCACTAGAAGCAGAGGTAGGCCCTTCAGATGGTGGTAATTGTGCTGGAGCATAGCTACAGGGTAATTATGCTCTGCTAGGCTTAATCCATCGGTGGAGAAGGCATTGGAAATCAAGTGTTTTTCACAAGGCTTTGATAGCGATGACACGTCGAATGAGCTGGTCATTCTTTTTAACTGTTTTATGCTGTGGTGGACTGTCTACAGTTGGAGAGTCTCAGGGGTCCCCAGGAGTTTAAGTTGCTGCACAATGGGTGAGAGGACAATAGTTCTTTCTGATCCATCATCTAAGATTGCTTGAACCTCCATGCTACGGCTACCATTGTCGAGGAGGACCTTTACCACTTTCAACATGACTCTCTGTGATCAGTTTGGATGATTCAGATAGACCTTTGTGGTTGGTGAACTGACCATCAGGACTGCATTGGATGTGTCACTGACTGAGTCATGCAGCACAGTGAGGTGTAGTTCCTTACAGACCTTGCATGGTTGTTTGAGGTTGCAGTTCTCTGAGGCATGACTACGGCCACACCTCCAGCATCGTTTACCTTCCTTTATCCATGTGACAATATGACTAGTACCTGATCTTCTTGAAGTTAACACAGGAGTTGAGAAAGTGGTCTCTATTGTCACAGTGGGGACAATGGCATGAAAGTAGGCTTAATGTGAGCATGCTCGGTTTGAGTGGCCTCCTTCTTGAGGGTAAGGAGTACTGGGGTTGACCTTTCCTTCTGGTAAGTGATCCCTCGGCCCCTTTTTGGTCAGTCTAGGAAGGTCAGTTGGGAATAGGACTGCAGCATGACTGGAGATTCGTTATGCTTGCGATTTTACTTGTAATCAGGCAGCCCTGGGAGGGTGTAGATTCTATCTGTGCTTGATTGCGAAATACCACGATTTAGGCAGTGCTCTACAAAGCTGTCTCGATAACAAGGTGCCATCTTACTAAGCTGCCTATCAACATGGGACCCACACATCAGTTCATAGCCATTCTGTCCTTCAAGGGTCCGCAGGATGCCCACTAAGGATTGAACAGACAGAGCGAAGGAGTCAAAGGTGGTCGTGTCACCCATTTTAAGTGCTGGGGTGTTCATGATGGCACCCAGCTCTGACTAGCTGTCTGGGTTAGCCATATTTCTCTTGCAGCACCTGAAGGGTGGCAGTGTATGGGTGTGGATGGTGCATGTAGGCCTTTGCTAACTGAAGAGCACTGGGCAGCTTCAGGTGGCTAAGTAACACCTGATATTTATATTGCTCACCAAAGCGGCTATGACTGCTTAGCGGGTTGTCCAGTGCCATTTTAAGAAGAGCAAAGTCACTCTCACATCCACTCTCAAACACAGGCAATGTGGGCTTAGGGATGCCGTATGCAGAGGCGATTAGCGGTTCTGCTCTGGGTTGAAGTAGTAAACTAGGATGGGAAGCGATTGCTGCTGGGACTGCCTGAATGCTGTGTGGAATGGTATCTGATGGGGCCTGCTAGGCTGCACAATGTAATGCTGAATTAGGGAAAGGCCGTGCATCATAAGACGGGATTGCGTTAATCATAGGATGCTGTGCTGCTGGACCACGGTAGACCGTTGATGCAACTGGGCTGCCAGTGGTGCTGCTGAACATGGCACTGTAGGAGGTAGTGCTGACACTGGTACTAGAGAAGTACTTGAACCTTGATTAGCCATGTAGGGGGCAGCATGTGATGGCATTGTACCCACCAGTGAGCAATGCATTACTGGGTTTATAACTGATGCTGTCATCACAGTCCAGGCCGGTGGTGCTGGTAATACCGACGACCCTAGGGGTGGTGATGATGGGGGTTTAGAAGAGGCTGCACTGGTGTCAGCTGTAACCATGGAGGTGACTAGTTTGGCTAGTTCTAAGTCAGACTCAGCCTGCTTCAGGCGGTGTCTACTCTCTAAGCATTTAGTAAAGGCTTCTTTGGCCTGGGTGTTCAATATCAGCCAGTAAGTCCACCTCTATTTGGTAGCAAAGATTCTCAAGTTCACACTGTCTAATATTTTCCTCCAGGATTGTAGTCTGGATAGGAGAGAGGGTTTGAGGTGCATAGAACCCAGAGGAGTGTATGGAGTGCCTTCCGGATCGTGAGTTAGATAGAGCTGAACACGCTACTGGAGCCGTTCCTCTTCTTTGTTTGCTCTCAGCATAGGAAGAAGCTGTTGGAGGCTGGGCTTCAGAAGGGCGGTAACCAAGCGAAAGGGGCGGTAACTCACTCTGCGTGGCCTGTTGGTCTCTTCCCTCTCTGTAACTGCATTGTCCGTATTGCATTAACTTGCTTCAATCCAGCTCGAAGGACCAAAATTTAGTGTAGCCTAGCACTTCTACACTGAATGAACACTGGCTGAAGCAGCCAACATGGACAGTTGATTCCAGTTAGAGAATCAAGGGACTGGAGGTCTTCTTACATTTTACTAAACTTTAATTAGCCTTGAAATTAGATGAATTGTTTGTAAGTGACAGCTGGTTGTGCAGGATGTGAGATGCAAATGCGTGTGTGTGTGTGTGTGTGTGTGTGTGTGTGTGCGTGGGGTTTTCTTTCCATGAATGCACATAAGGGACAACAAACAGTGAGTCTCACAACATTCGATGCATATTAAAGGGAAAAGAGGAAAGGTGGCGAGTCTTACTGTATGCAACCAAGGACCGGAAATAAAATGCTTAACTTTAGTTCCACCCTTTAGTCTTTCTGACAAAGTACTAATCTTAGTATTATGTGTGGCATGTGGGTGCAATACTGCACACTGCGTGTGGGAGTATTTTCTCTCTCTCTCTGCATTTCTTTGTACTGTTGGAATGAAGCACCTGGAGCCAATCATTTTCCAGGAGAGAAAAGGGGGAGGGTGGTGAGTATCTCTCTCACACCTGACCTGACAGCAGCAGCAGCAGCTTCTGGGGAATTTTTCCCCTTCTTTTTGTAGTTTTCTTCTCAACATGATTTAGAGTGTTGGGTTTTGTTATTTCAGTTTGGGTTGGAGATTACTGGTGGTCTAATTTTCAGGTTTCGTTTTTGATTAGGTTGAGTACATTTTTCCTTAATAGGTAGTTCATAAAAGTATACTTCAAGTGTACTTCAATAAACTAAAATGTGGACTAGAAGTATATACCTAGTACACTAGTAGTATATACATGAGTGTACTTGTATAATTGAAAATATACTTTTGTAAAATTAAAAATGTTCCAATTTAGTCCAAAGAAGTATTAAATTTGTATACTTTCTAGTACATTACAAGTACATGGTCCGTAGTATACTTGCTATTCTTATACTTACACCCAAGCTGTCACACTTGTCGGGCTTCTGTCACACTAGGTGGGCGCACGGCACATAGACAGAGCGGAGGACGCCAAAAGTCGGGGCGAAAACGGGGTTTATTGGAAGTAGCGATACATAAGGCATGCAATACTAGAACTGACATAACAATGACCGGACTGGGGAAACAAGCGGAAACACGGACTAAATACAATGGACTAATTGACAACAATCGGAAACAGCTGGTGAACACGGGGAATCCACATGGGGTTAATGAGGGGGGTGGACGATGGGGGTATGACACAAGCATACTACTTTTTGCTAAAGGCCTGAATAATGAATTAAATTGAATTTCCTTTTTCATTATTATGGTGCTTTTTTGTCCCGTTTGAAAAAGCCTTTTTGAAAAAAAAAGACACATACTGGAAAAGTAGGGATGTTTATAGTGGTATTTTGAGGAAAATTTCTGGAAGGTGATTTGTTTCCATACTTGTTGACTTGTTCATGTCTTTTCCATTTTTAGATAAAACAGATCACTAAACACTTCTAAAAATCTCCCCCCCCCAGAGTATTGAGGCAACTGTGTTCATTCCTGTCCCTGGTTGCCCTTAATTGCTAGCCCACTTAAATGGTTTAGCTGATTTGCTAGGTACAAAGTATTGTTTGGCATGACTGAAAAGTGTTTCTCTGAATCAGTTTTCTCCAGTGTTCCCTGTTTACTTAATTCTCCTCTTGTATGGTCTTGACTGTCTGTGTTCCCTGGTCCCTAGGTTTCCTTGTGAGTGTGTGACACTGCCCCCTTCTGAAAGTGCCTGCATTAGTACCTGCTGTCACTCCCCCAGATAGACTACCCAGCTTTTCAACCCTAGCACCTGTCCCAGACTTTGACTCTCATTTAGCATTTAGGATTCTGGTTTGCTCCGCATCTGTGTTCTCCTGGACAGACTACTCAACTTTTAGACTCTATTTTCTGTCCCCAACTACAACTCACATTTAGCATTTCCCAATTTGTCCTGTGACAGACATTGTGGGTTCAGATCACAAAGGATCTCTATCACTGAAAAAAGAACATAGCATGAACTGTTGGACAGAGTTTGATTCGACTAACTTAATAAATATTGTGTTATAAGCATTGTATAAAGACATCACAACAAAATGTAATATAATTTCCTTTCCTGCCCTATTTTATATGATGACCTCTTCAAAAAGAGCTCTGCCATTAGGTTTTATTTGTCAGGGTCAGCCCCTGTTGTCTCACTCTGTGTCCCTTCCCCGTTTGACCAGCAAGCGTTGCTGGTCATCCTGTCCTTCATGTGAGTCTTTGTTTTCCCCCTGTTCTCTGTTGACCTCATGGTTCAACACGTTGAGCAGGCAGTTGTCTGTGTACCCTTCTGTCTTGCATTTGAATCCCACCTCCTCTGTTTTTGTATTTTGCTCCCTAGTGTTTCAGTTGAGTTTCTCTAGTTTTGGTGTC
>JAABNX020000047.1:17582963-17597633 GCA_015163995.2 Mormyrus lacerda | reverse complement strand
AACAGGTTGAAAATCAGGTACAGTGTGAGCCCCCAGAGCAGTCGAAACGCGTCCCGTTAAAAGCGAAGACGCGATCTCATCCTGCTATGTTCCAGGCTGCTGTGCGGATGCGTAAATGATGATCGGACTGACCACAGTCCTGCAGATTTACAAGTTTTAACCTGCTTTAAAACCGCTTGCAAAATGCGGTGCCATAATATTTTCATGTTATAATGTGCATTCGCGTGCAGATCAAAAAGGGCATATAACGCTTTTAAACGCCAAGGTATGTAATACACCTTGGGCGTGTATTGTTAAAATTGGACATTTCTAGAAAAAAGTTTGGAATATTCTCCATGTCTTGAATCTTAACTTGATACCGTTCTAAATACATTAATGCGCTTTGAACATCGTATAGAAGATACAATTAAGTATTACTAAACACACAGGTATATATTAACTGCAAAGTTTAACTGTCTCATTTTGCCAAGAGTACCATTTTAACAATACTCTTTCTCCAAGTCTCTGTAATAATTAAAGATTTATATCGGTATGCGGGCTAGACGCTTACGCCAAAGTCATGTACCGATTATTTCAATTACTGTCTTACTGCCACTGCTGCTTTCTGCCCCATCAGCAAAATTAACGTGCAAAGCAAGATACAAATTATGCTAATTTATAAAAGTGTGTTACTATATGTTACATCTGGTGACATCTTGTTATGCCAAAGGTTTAATTAATTACTCTGATGCGGACATACACTTTCTTACATTTTTATGGTATTGTGGAATGCTATTTCGGTATTTAGGCGGCTGTAAACAAGCATGTCTGTTATATCGATACAGTGGTTAAACTGTCTTCTTGAATAATAATAATGTGAGTAATCACAATAATGATACAAAATATGAATTCTGAAAAATATTAGAGAATCTAGATGAAAAACAAGGCTATTTCTGTGAAAATATGAACGGGAAATGCATTTAATGAAGTTAAATTGAATATTGCAAACTGCCGCACGCTATTAGACATACATAAGTTAGTCTTACTGTAAAGGTTCCTGTGCAGTATCAGGGACAAACAGTTCAGCGGGGTAATTATATTAGCGGGGATACTCTGTGCTGGGGACTTAAAGGCCTTACAATCTTCATTTGTTCTCTAAAGTACATGTGTAAGATTGTAACTCTTATTCACAAATAATAGATTAATAAATTGTAATTAATTAATTTGCATTCCATTAGACTTCCATTAGACGTCTCCTGTACGGTTGTTTTCCTCCGTGAAATCTACAGTATTGGAATACCTTTGTGAACACCTACCATTTCCAGAGTTTACAGAGTTAAAGCTAAAAATTGCTAATGTTCCTTTTTAAAATACATAATATATAATCATTTTAAGGAGAGCTCGTCTCCCACTTTCTCCTCAGCAGAATAATTCATTTCAATCCGATATAGCATACAGATATTAAAATTGCAGTTAATAAATACTCGACAAAAGACCAGTCGCACTGTTTATATTTGTAGTAGAACATGACCTAGCTGTTGCTTCAAAGCGGGGCTCTACTGTTGTTACCCAGATAAATACTTTTTTCCTCACTTGATAGCTGGAGTCGAGCGGTAGGCCAGACCCGTCAATGTGGCACAAATTCAAATGGTACCGACTGCGTATTCAAGTATTCCAGAGATGTGCGAAGTTGGCGTAATCCTTTCTGTGATGCCTAGATGCCCAAAATAATGCAATTAATTTTAATTGACTGAAAGTGGAAATAAAGGTACAGCAAATTGAATCGTATCTCCCATGTTTTGCTGCTGTGTATTGTATTATATGATAGAACTTAACTAGGTCACACCATGCTTGATATGGTGAAAGGCCATTTGGTGTTGGACGCTATTATTATGAATACGTAGAGTAAGCACGTATTTTACCATAGGACGTCCTGCGTGACAGCGGTGTCGCGCGGGGCCCAATAAACATCTGGACGCGCAGCACGAGGTCATTATGGATCCCGAGAGATGGATGACGTGTCCCCCTGCAGCTGTACGCTTCAGTCACGCTGCGTTTACCAAACAAGGCACACGCGTCTTCATTCATAGGCTGCCTTTGACTTTCTACAATGTTGAATACCTGTAGCGCTCACAAAGATGGCCTTTCATTTTGTCGTTGTGTATTTTCTCATTCTCATTCTCATTAAATTTGTTTCTTTCTGTATTTATCTGCTTACAGACCCAGCTGGGTCGAATTAATCTTTTTTTCATTGCCGTGTTTTTAAGTGTGTTTAAGGCAGAAGCCATCAGAATTCTCTAATTAATAAAACAAACAAAAATCTGATTAAATATGTACCTGAATATGTCAGCTGGATATGGCTGTTATTGTGAGCCAGTGCCTGAAAGGTGTGCAGCTTAGATTTTAAAGAAAATTCTAACCAGGCTTCTACTCCTTAAAATATGTTTATGGGATATAATGCAGAGGGAAAAAATATGAAAGATGTGTAGCTGAAATTGTGGTCCTATATAATGCCTCAGAGTACGGCTTTTAGACAGTGTGAACTCTGTAAACATGAATGAGAATAACATGTCAGCTGGTATTAATAGATAATTTATCAAATTGGCTTTAAACACAGCCGGATGATTCCTTTTAAATGGCAGAGAGATTCAGCAGGTGGGGGATCACGGGTTTGACATTTGGGCCGCTGCTCAGCACCATGCCAAATGCGTGTTCATACAGGATGTGTTTGTCAGCCGTCTTCCCAGTACTTCCCTGACCAAACCATGACATGGTATTCACCTTTACACCTTTAGTAGGGTGGGTCAAAAAATTAAAGGATGATAAATGTTTTGTGCACATCAGTTTTCTTGTTCCCTTCGGCCGCCATATACTGTGAAAAAAAAGTTTGAAGTTACGATTTTAATATTTAGTACTGCCTCATTGAGGTCAAAACTTTTCAATTCAACATGCAAACGTGCAAAAATAACTGAAATAGAGTCTCATGTATTAATTGTATTTGTATACAAACAGCTGAATATACCATTAATTATTGTAACAAGGACATTATTCAATATTTATCAATTTCAAAGTGAACATTTTTTACATTCTCACATATATGAAAACATCAAAAGTGTCCAAAACTGCATTAAAGTTAGTTGCCGAAATAAAAATAAATCAACAAATAGAAGTTGGGCACTCGGTATATACTCATAGTACTGCTGTTGATCAGTTCTCATTTCACTTCAAACACTAATCAGTCACTGGAATTGTTCAAGAAATGTTGACTTGTTAGCGTAAACTCTTGCGATGGGCCTCTACGACTTGATACAAATACTTGTTTTTCATCTTGAAAAAAGAGTTGAAATTGCTAGCCAGGGCAATGGCTCGCTCAGCAGAATCCTTCACAATCTTTTTAGCATCTTGGAACAAATCCTGGTCTGGCCAACTATCAACGTCATGCGAGAGAAAGTCAGTGTTGAGTTTAAGTACCTTGAACAAGAAATGAGATGCTGGTCCTATGAAATAGTCAAGAACTTTGCAGTTTAGCAATATTATAGGGTTCATTGCATTACTTTGATGCAGTAGTAAGTAAATTATAAACAAAATGGTTTGAAACTCTGTTACCTGAAGTTCTTGTTTCAGTTTAGATTTACTCATGCAAATATTTAAACGCAGTCGGTACCATTTGAATTTGTGCCACATTGACAGGCACAATTAACTAGGCTACAAAACGTTGAATGATACTATGAACTGCGGTGAATTAAAGTACTGTATCGATATTTCTTACCAGGTTGGTGTGGAAAAGTGTTCACTGCTCAGTACTCGGAATGACTGTAAGATTAGCCAACAATAAAACGGTTTAAACTAACTTAAAACTGATAAACTAACTGCGTCTATAATTTATATTTTGTCTTTTGCCACGATTTGCTGTTCTTTGCCAGATAGATAATGTGATAAATAAGTAAAATGAATGCCACCAGTTGGCAACAGCAAGTGACATACATGCCAGTTTTAGCTGTGAAAAATGAATTTTTATTATAAGTGATGACTGTGAGGCAGTACTAAAGTTCAACATGCTTAATATTTTACACAATAATTCCTCTAACCAAAAAGAACAAAAATTCATGTGCCCTTGAACTTCTTGATCACAAGTTTTTTGGTAATGTATTGTGACCCCCCCTAACTTGTAGTCTGTCTTTAAACAAACTTGAAAACCTGCGAGTTTTGCTTTCACTGTCTCTTTTGGAAAAACGTGATGGATACTTAAAAACATGATGGATACTAAGCACTTACTCTTAAGAACTAATCACCTCTGTGATTAGGGGGTTTAATTAAAAAGTGTTTCCAATTAGGTCCTCTTGAACAATAATGAATTTATATGTAATCTTTATAAATCTATATGTAATCTTTCACTGGGAATCTCGCAGTCACTGAGGGGGAAGGTAGAACCAGGCTGTGTGTCTTAATTTAATTTATATTCTTTTCTGCTTTGACTTGGCTTGCTATTTTCTAAGTAAATCATTCAAAGGAGTGTCTTCTCTCAAGTTCTCATAGGTGTCAGGAACCTGCTTAAGATCAGCTCGAGAGCGGAAGCTTCTCAGTGGCTTATGAAGATTGTGTGGAATATCAGACCTGTGATCTTCACTGTTTTTTTTTTGACAATGGTTGTTTTTGTTTCTTTGCGGCTTTTTGCTTGCTCTCTTGACTTAAAAGGATGTTGTTGATTAGATCTATATTCGCCGGTGTGTTTCGCACCTAAGTTTGAGGTGCAAACTCTGAGCGATGGAAGCTGAGCCCTTAATGAAGCAGATTAGTTCCTTTCATTAGCATTTTTGTGACTGTGTCTCTGAAGCGTTCTCCACTCTGTCACTGCATGCTAATTATGTTCTTGTAAATTCAACATTTCATTGAACTGCTTCAGTGACTGGCATGTTCCAGCTGATTCCCCTTGCATCAGAAGCCTTTCAGAAGTTCAGGAGCTGATCTCTGTCTGGATGTATGCTGAGACTGTCTCATGTGCCGTCATGCTCATACTGTCAGCCGTACTCATTGGCAGACCCGCGTCGGGTCACGTTTTCTAGGTTTTCACACGTGTGTCACTGCCTGAAGGTGAAGAAGTGGATCCATGGAGCGAAAGATACTATCAGAACTTCCTTTGTAGCCCTTTATAAGCTTTGTGTTCTTTCTGATGGAGATGAGTAGATGTTTTGTATATGGGGTCAAATGTGGTGTTTCAGGTAGGCTGTTGAGGGTCACCCAATCCATAAAAATTTTTGAGTGTGAAATTTGTCGTTCCTCTTCCTTTTGATGTAGCTGATGGAAAGCTGTTGGATTCATTTGAGTTTGACTTTGGTCTGCTGGAGATGGCGGTGAAGGGGGCAGGGTGGGGGGTGGGGTTTGTTTAACTTCTGCGTGCTCTCCTTCTTTCGGCTCTGTCATGTCGGGAATGCATCCTTTAAGCGTCAGTGATCTCAGCGTCGCTTCCTCACCGGCATCGGATGTGCTGGCCTACTTATCTGCGATTTCACTACAGGCTGCCAATTCTGGAGCACTTCTTACATCAGACCGGTGATGCACAGCCTTCATCCGTCTGTGTTTGTCATTTTTAGTGCTGCACAACCCTGCTGGGAATTAAGGGTGATTTTATTTTATTTTGTTTAGATGGAGTTCAGGGTTAAGCTGTATTTTAGAAGATATTGTGCTGTAATAAGAGACATGTAGTATTTCAGGTATTTCAGAACTTGTTTATTGCCTCAATTAGCACAATATCTAGAATTCCGTAAGCAGGCAGGATATGGATACATAGATTTTTCAAAATATTTCAGTAAAAAAAAAAATTCACCTCCTTGGAGATTTTCAACATTACACACAGTTGAAATCATTTTAACCCACTGTGCCATAAAATACATGTTGATGGACCTAAATGGGTTTTTGAGTTTTATGTAGATGGGGGGTAAAATCTCCATTTGCTCATTCAGCCCAAAAATGATGACCTTGTTTCTCTGTTTCTCCTATAAATATCTGAATAACCAAAGCGGGCAGCTACACTCAGAAACAGATTGCATCACTTGCAAGTTGTAAAAATGATTCTTAGAATGAGTATCTGCTGTTTCCCAGTGCCTGACTGACAGGGACATAATAATTTTTGCGACATTATTGTATTACGCTGGGTTAGGGGCCTGATATGAAATGGTTTCATAGGGTCCAAAATCAGCTGACATGTCAAAAGTTACTTTTTATTTGCTTGTTTGTTCATTTGCTTGTTTGTTTGTTTAAGCATTTAAAACACAAACGTGATCCGTGTTAGCAGGCACTAAGAGACATCAGCTCTCTGCGCGCTGTACCTTACGGCCCTTCAGCGCACTAAGGGACTTGCATTGCGAATTGGCGCTTTACCACTCCCGCGCCTCTTACTTACGCTCTTATTTGTCTGGTGTCACCCCCGCAAAGTCCGGATAACGGCAGATGAGTCATTGCCGCCTTCGCCTCTGAAACGGATTCGCGAGAGGGAGGAGTGTGGAAAAGGTAACCAATCCGGGCAGAGCCACCAAAGTACATCCTGTGCCACACTGCCGAGACGCTGAGCCACCGAGCCGCCGTCCCTCATGCTGTGTGTTTAATGAAGATTCAGTATAACATTAGTGCTGTTTTTTTAGTATATACATTTCCTGTGTGTGTGAACATACTTGGCCAACAAACCTGGTTCTGAATATAAAAAGTAATGAGGGTGGATTTTTAATGGGGTCCATTTCAGATATCTCTCCCCATAAGCTCAGGGCAGAAGATGATGGGATTTTGCGGCAAGGAAATTGGTTGTACCCTGTCAGGATGGGCTGTACATGTAGTTGTTTAAATTGCCAAGTCCCATGTTGAACAACCTGCCTTGTGTGATGCATGTTCTATAAATGGTCTCCTATTGGACTAGCGCTAGGCTGGGGGTTCTTGTTAATTTGATGGGTAACTATGTGTGCAAACACTGTGGGTAGTTTAGGGATGCCAGTTAGATTAACGGGGTATCTTTGGACTGAGGAAGGGAATCAGCCTCGGAGGGGTGAGTACCCAGAGGAAACCGTCCCCGGAGCTTTGGGGGAAACTGTGCTGCCCACAGAGCCACTGCGTCATCCATGCTGCCGCTTACTTTTTGTCATGTTAATAATTTTACACATGTTTTTTTTTGTTCTCCAGTAGAATTTTCTGGCCCCTTGGAGCCTTTCCCAGGCAGCACAGGGTCCAAAGCTGGGGTTCACCCTGGCTGGGATACTATTGAATGGACATGGACACTCTCACACACACAGTCACACACTGGGGCAATTTAAGGACATCAATTAGCCTAAAGCAGGAGAATACCCGTGTGACACGGGGGAACGCATACCCCCCCAACCCCCCAAGCCCTGTGTTAAGCAGCAGCACTGTCCATGGACCTTCCCAACACTGTGTGAAGCAGCAGCACTGTCCACAGAGCCACCCAGGACTTATCTTATGAATTAAATCAGAGGTTGTAATACAAGTAATGTATTTATTCTGACAAATGGTTATAGCCAGTGGTTCTATAAATAATGCAAATAATAACGGAGAGTGCACATCCTGGCCTGGTAGTTTCATACTTGGCTAGTTTGCTTGGTAGTTCCACATTTTGATCAAGGTGATGTCGTTTATAGTGACTAAGGCCATGTTTCAGCTATATTTTTTTTGAATAAATTGAATAATTAATGAATGATTCCATTTATCCATCCATCAATCCATCACCCATCCGTCCAACCGTCTGTCCTTTACCTGATTATCCTGGTGGCAGTTAAATTAAATTACTTTTCACGTAAAGTGATACTTTAATTCTGTTGATTTTGAAGCTGGTTGGGTCAGAGTGGATGAATTCTGAGGTCACAGAGTCAAAGTGGATCGCTAACATTTTGCTAATAATTTTAAGGTGTATGGTGATTAATGATAGTGGGCAGTACCGTTAAAAACAGGGTTGACCTTTTGCCTTAAACAAAACAAATATTATGCTGGGGGATTTTTTTCAGTTGCCATTTCAGTAAACATTGGTGTTACCTGTCTAACAGAAGTGTGCAGAACTCAAAAGCATAGACATCCAAACCCAGAGATTTATCATTTACCATTTCATTAACTTATTCTTCAGATGTTGTTAGGTATCTGAAACATTTCTTCATGACTTAATGATTCTTTTGTTCGAGATTCTTATTGCTGTTTAAGTGGCTGTAATATGTCATAAAGGTGTGACTTATTACCTGAGGATTCTGGGTGACTGTCCATGGCAAGTCCCTTATGGTCATTTTGATTGTTTCCCCTTCATTACCCTAAAATGTGTTTACTAGATGTTTTCCTGATTTGTCTTTATGCTCAAAATCATGATGTTACAGTCTTTGCTGTAGAATCTTTGCTCTGTATTTATTTGTACTATTGTCAGTTTGACATTCTGTGGGGTCTTTTTCCATATGGTTTCTGAATAGATATGTTTCTGGATTCCTTCTTTCTTTTGCATTGAGTATGGCATTATTTTCCATCTCACTACTTCAAATTCATTTCCAAGGATGCCCACTCTACTAAATCCAAGGCAAAATTATTACTCACAATAGTAGTGCTGCTGCTTCTAATGATGAAGATGATGACAATGGTAACATCAACAGAAGGTCAACAAAAACATTTGTCTGTCTAGTTATTGTGTAAAAGTGCTGTAGAACGGCACGCTGTTTCAAAAAAAGCCTAGATTATTCATTTGGCTTTTTAAAATGCCCCGTGCCTGAGGTTTTGGCCAATGACAGATAACACAGACTGTCCTGGGCTTTCAGACCTACCCTGAGGACCTCTGTGAGTGCCCTTGTGCCCTTACTTTTGTCGGTGAATGGAATGACTTAGTGATAGAGATATTTTGGGAAGGAGCCTGTCTCTGGCAGCTTGGGACATCAAAGGATAATGATAGCTATTTATGTGGCCATAGAGGAACGCTTACAGAGAGCTATTCTGATGGATAAAGGCACTGCTTACCTTTTACTGACCAGAGGAGAGCTTTTTCTGTGCTAAATTACACCGCCGGTACAGAAATCACAGATGTGAATAGGCAAAGTTACTCTTAATTATAGCCCATAAATACACTTGGAGCTGTATTCTGAGATGGACATTTTCCCCCTCATTTTAGTCTCATGCAGGATAATATCTGTAAGGCAGCAGGTACAGCAGTAACATGTGCACAGAACCCAAGGGTTGCTGGTTCGAGGTCCAGAATGTAGTGCTGTGAGTGCTTATCCTGGGCTTAACCTCCAGTAATGAGCTATAATTAAAAATCCATCTGTGTAAGTAAAGCTCTAAGTTGCTTTGAGGTGGGGATGGGGGGGTTACTAGCCAAGCAATTGGGCTCAGTGTTTTCATAAGTTCCCGGCGCCGGGCCTGGTCCAGCTTGCCTGGACGGCGTTGCAGTGCTGAGCAGCCCCGGCCCGCTGTGTAGCATAAAGCCCTTATTGTTTCCGCACACAGTGTTGCCCTTTTCTTAGCCAGCTGCTTAAGAGAGTCGTTTACTTCCAGTAAAGGGACTTTTTGTTTTATTACCCCTAAAGGCCGGAGACTGCACTGTGTGGGGGGGGGGTATCACTTTGAAGAGCCTCCACTGGTGCATATCAGTTTGTTAAAACTGCACATCTCAATCAGAAGGTGTGAAATCTGAATGTGAATATTCTTTCCAGCGCAGCCCTGTTGGCACAGCGTTGAATGATCATGTGTTTGGCTGTTACTGTATAATACTTTACAGTGTTTATGTGAGGCCCAAAGCCATTTGTTTCATTACTGTTTTGCAGTGTTTTACAGTGGTTCTCATAAAATAAGTGTGAAGTGTAAGAATAGGTGTTAGTGAGTCAACACCCATCCTGAGCAAAACGATAACGCATATACTAACCAGCAAAAAGCAGATATAGCATTTGTGGGGGGGTTAAGCCAAACTGTATGTTTCATGTATTCAAGTATGTCTGCTCATATAGTGACCTCACTATGTGTTCCCAGAAGTGAGTATTGTTGTCCTGCAGGGTCATTTTCTGCCATTGTGGGATGACTGTGAAGGTTGGAATTATTTTGAAAAATGGGAAACAGCAAAAAACCTGAAATCCCACTAAGGACCTATATTAGCTGGTCTGAGTCTCAGTCACCCTCAAAATATACTTGACACATGTCATACCTGACAAACGGGATGTTTTAAGGACACATGGAGAAAACAGGTCACAGAATCTATGAATGAAAATGAATTCTGAACCTTAATGTGTATTTCAGACATTTGTCTGTAAGCACGAGTGATGAGGAAAGGTTAATTATATGCATGCTGTGGCTTTCATTTTAGGGCTAGGCTATTTCACAATGATTTTAATAAGTATCCTGTTATTCTGCCAGCATGCCATGTGCGCCAAAAAAATTAGGAAAAAAGTGGCGTCAAATCCATTTAATAGGAAAAACGATTTAAAAAGTCAGTCAATGAAAAAACTGTAAGGCACCAGAATTAAAATCACTTTGGTTTCTTTGGGTTTGTTATTCATGAAAATACTCTCACACAATATTTTTATATTTTGTTTTGGTCATGTAACTCATAAAGGCCACATGCATGTAACAATCCAGGCTCTGTGCAATGTTCAGTTAGTTCTCACTTTACAGTAAAATAGCTGGGGATTGGGTGGGTGTATGGGAGGTTAGATTTCAATGGCCAATCAGCTGACTAGGCGGGGTTTTTTTCTGTTGTCACCCAGGGATCATTGAGTGCACAGCGTGGCATGCACTGTTCTGTCATTGAGATGCCACACACCTGAAAGGACAAGCTGGGACTGCAGCGGCAAGGGCTGTGAGGTGGGGGAGGGATGGAGGGAGGGGGTCCACGTTGCCAGGCAACCAACCCAAACTAACCACTGACATTTGATGTGTTGTGTGAACATTTAAACACTACCCAGCTACATGGCTGCCCTACAATCAAACAAATGGATACATTCATGTATGATATAATTAATTTCATGGGTCACAGATATATTATATATATATATATCTATATATATATATATATATAAATAAACTGATATGATTTTATAAACATAGTAATGAAGCATTAAGGTACTGTGTAACGATAAATCCAGTTTTGCCAGTTTCCCGCAGCGCAAACAGGCTGTTAAGGTGACGATAAACACTGTGCCTCAGGGATCTGTTTGTTTAGATAAACTATCTGGAAAACGGTTTCTATTCACACGCCTCAGCAACCTAAAGGGTCAAAACAACACAGCATCAGCGTTTGGTAAATAATTCAGGCTTGTCCTTATTGGGAAGCAACCATAATCATTATTGCTGTCAGCGGCTGTGAGTTTTTTCTTCACACGGTGCTTGAAACCGCTGTGGTGGCATGCACTCTCACCAAATGCTCTCCCCCCAAAGGCGGTTGCTTGCATCGCCTGTCGTGTGATTTACAGCCGAGACTGGATGCTGACACATTAGCCTCTGCTTTGAACAGTATAAAGCCCCAAAATCCATTGCAAGTCGATTTGATGGGAGCTGAGATGGGAGATCAGGTGGAAGGAGAGGTGTGAGCAATATTGGGAAAGTGGCTTGTCGACGGCGGTCTCCTTTGCATAATTAGCGACAACGAATTGAGGGGCGGGGGTGTGTCTACAGGGGTGCATTAGCGGGCTTATTGGGCATTGTTATGGGCTTATTGGGGGCTCCTGGAGGGTGTGCTGTTTGGGCACCCGGTTGGGCCCCCACACCTTTCACCATGATTAATCCGCCCGTCCTGCATGGGCGGTATAAACCCAGAAGGATGGCCTAAGATGTCAGATTTGGTGGGGGGTGATGGAAGATTCTTCACTCAGCAGCCTAATCAGCCCCAGAGTGTATGTTCCTGAATTAATTGTCCCATCCCTCTCCTCCAGCTGACCGTCATTTAGCCATGTTCGGGTCGGGTGGGGGGAGTACCCTAGGGTCAATGGCCTAGTCGAGGCAACCCCAGCCAGGGAGCAGGTATCACAAGCAAACCAGCTGGGGATTCCTAGCGGTGGCGGTTCTAGACCATTTCAATTGGGGGGGGGGGGCAGATTGGAGCCAGTTGATCTATTATGGGAGCCAGATGCATTAGACCTTAATGTCCTCCAAGTATTACTCACACTAGATTGCCATCATCGAGAAGCAAAAGACAATTTTGAATTCCAATGTTATTTATGCAATGCTTTGCAGTTACATTTTACAGTTTGTCAAATATGTAACACACTGTGATTCCTTGTTTAGACTGTCTTGCTTACAAAAGCTTGATGATTTTTCTCTGTTGTTAATTTCGCTTTTCACCAACTGAATCAACTTGACCACCCGGCGCACCCGAGATAAGAGTCTGTCAGGAAAATGTGCTTACATTTGTGTCTCACAACAACAACAAATTTATTTTTGTATAGCGCATTATCACAACATTACATCGTCTCAAAGTGCTTTACAGCATCCCCACCCAAAGCCCCCAGTGAGTAAGCCAGAGGCGACAGTGGCAAGGAAAAATTTCCAAGAAAGAAGAAACCTTGGGAGGGACCAGACTCAAAGGGGGAGCCCATCCTCCAGGAGCCGGCAGGGAAAGTCAAATACAATAAAGTTTGAGACACAAACGGGGAGCAGGGGGCAGATGACAAGCGGGTGCTGACGCTCCCTCCAATCGCCATGGCAACCAGAAGGCAAGGAACGGGTCATACAAGGAAGATGACACAGGCAGAACGGCGAGCTGGATGCATGGACGTCATTGGTAGTGGTGACATCACATGTTGCAGAGTGTGCTGGACATCTTGATAGATTGAGGTCTCCAGGCAGCACCCCCCCAGGAGGAGTAGGGGAAATATAATATGCAATTAGTCAAAGTAGGGGAGACTATAGGCAGTGCTAACAGTTAGGTGAGTGCAACATGAAGTGTAATGCTCTGGCAGATATGGCTATGGCAGCATAAGTAGGAGGGAGAGGCAAGTGGGAACGCTGGCATGGGGAGTCCCTGAAATGTCAGCACTCCAATCCCACATGCGATTGTGAAGCTAGGGTGACAGCACTGTCAATTCAGTTTATCCAAAGCCAATGGCACAGATCCCCACCCAGCTCTACACCTCACACTATAGGTTTAACTGGGAGTGAGGAGTTAGCTAGAGCTAGAACTAGTGTACCTATAAGCTAAACTAAACAGGAATGTTTTTAGTCTAGAGTTGAATATTGAGAGTGAGCCTGAAACCCACACATCCGGTGGAAGACCATTCCACAGCTGAGGAGCTCTATAGGAGAAAGCTCTGCAGCCTGCCGTAGCTCTTTCTACCCTAGGTACTAACAGATATCCCGCACCTTGAGAATGAAGCAAGCACGGGGGTTGTATGAGGTCAGCAGATCACTAAGGTATTCTGGTGCTAGGCCATTCAGTGCTTTATAGGTTAATAGCAGTATCGCCTGTTCCCTGTGCACAAAATTTTAGCCCACATATATGAATGTAAATAATAATAATAGTAATAATAATAATAATACATTCATTTCAGGCCCCAGTATTTATGGGGCCCACTGGGGGGGCCATGTATGTTATCATGGGGGCACTGACCCCCCTGCCCCCCCCCCCCAACACCACCCCAATTCCCAGCAATACTGATGAGGAGCAGAGGAAAGCCACTTGGGTTAGAACCCCTTCAGATCTATCCTGTAGGGGTGTGCAACTCCCCTGGGGGCCCAGTGTGCTTCGTGGGACAGGTACCAGCATGCATTACGTGAATGGCAGCTCCGTGGTCCTGAATGAACATGTTAGCATCCAGATTGAACCATGACAGACTCGGCATTTACTGGTGCTAATTACAAAGACAAGGTGGTCATGGAAAGCATAGCTGACTTTTAGCAGGGATCCGATCGATTTAAACGAGCTGCTCCTCTGAATTTTAAAAGTTTCAGCTCTCTACCCCTGTGATGGTGTAAATGTGCTGCTGATATCTGGCACCCTGAGTCTGGGATGAATGGATGAATCAGAAAGGGCTGATTGGGTCATGGGGAGGGGAGGTCAGAGTCACAGGCGGGGTAGTCAGGGTCATGACAGTCATTGTCACGGGCGGGGTGGTCAGGGTCATGGTGATCAGGGTCATGGGTGGAGGCAGTTAGGGTCACGGTCGGGGGCAGTCAGGGTCACGGGGATCAAGGTCACAGCAGTGATGATCCTGGGCAAGTCGGTGAGGGTCATGGTGGTCAGGGTCACAGCAGTCAAGGTCATGGGCAGAGTAGTCAGGGTCACAGCAGTCAGGGTCACAGATGAATGTCCTGACTGGCAACAGACTATCACACATGTGGGAGAAGCAAAAAAGAGGCAGACCCCTGGCCAACCTTGAGCGCCATTTTTACATTACAGGTGATGATCATAGTGCTGCCAGTGTGCATTGAGCCCCGGTTTCTCTGCGAAGGTACAGGGCAGCATCTAGCCACCACATACAGCTGACATCTGCTGCGCTGGCTGGCGTCCTGGTGACTCTAATCCCTACCTCATTCCTGCAAGCCACAGAGGACGCCCGCTTGCACCGGCTGGGTCTGTTGTAGACATGGCCACCATTTCCCATCAGTCCCAGCTGTGTCACGGGGTCTCCCCGTGACGCTCTGTGCTGCTCTGGTAGTTACGCTACCCTTGGCTCATGCGATGCCTCTCCTTCCTTCCCTGCTGCTGTGCCACTGTTGATCTTGCCATCAAGCATCAAGCAC
>JAABNX020000047.1:17560541-17572938 GCA_015163995.2 Mormyrus lacerda | reverse complement strand
CCTCATCACTGCAGTGAACCTAAAATTTCCTCTACCCCATCACCACAGTGAGCCTAAAAGCCCCTCTGCTCCATCACCACAGTGAACCTAAAACCCCCTCTGCTCCATCACCACAGCAAGCCTAAAAGTCCCTCTGCTCTTTCATTACAGTGAGCCTAAAAGCCTTTCTACCTCATCACTGCAGTGAACCTAAAATTTCCTCTACCCCATCACCACAGTGAGCCTAAAAGCCCCTCTGCTCCATCACTGCAGTGAGCCTAAAAGCCCCACTGCTCCATCACCACAGTGAGCCTAAAAGCCCCTCTGCTCCATCACCACAGTGAGTCTAAAAGCCCCTCTGCTCCATCACTGCAGTGAGCCTAAAAGCCCCTCTGCTCCATCTCTACAGTGAACCTAAAACCCCCTCCACTTCATCACCATGGTAAGAACCTAGAAACATAGACCAGCATCTGCTCAATCAGTATGGCAAGACCCTAGAATCATCAAACCTGCTGTACTCCATTACCATGGAGATAACCTAGAAACATGGAAGCCCTTTACTCCAGAACAGGACAACTGAAGTTTAAGACTCCTTCCACCCCTTCTCTACATTACCAGATTAAAGGCATAGAACCTGCCTGATATCCTCGACACTATGAACCCACACGGCACTAGACCAGGATCTGTCCTACACGTCTCTGCATGTGCTCAGCCTCGTCAGAATGTAGAAGCCAGAAACTACCTGCTAAAATAATGAAATATAGAAGTGATACAGCACTAATTAAGCTACAATACCCAGAAAGACACATAGGTAAGGTCACGCAGGCTAGGTCACGCAAGCAAGGTCACACAGGCTAGGTCACGCAGGCTAGCTTATGCAGGCAAGGTGACACAAGTAAGGTGATGCCTGAGATGCTTTCTGATTTCTGTGGCACTGTAGGCACATATTTCAATGCAGGGAGTCCTGGTTTTGCGCTCAGTCTTTCTGCTTTTATTTCAATACAGATTGCTTTTTGAGAACAGCTTGAAGAAAGTCGATGTTTTGTTCTTTTTTTCCTGAGAAGTGCAAAGCCTTTTTTCTGCAAAGGGAGTTCTTCAGTCAATAGCAATGTTGAATGTTCCGAGTCCCTGCTCTGTAGATGACATTCAAGTCTTTGTATCGTAATTCCATTTAAAACTCCTTGATGCGGTAAAGTCCCAGGGAGATCGGTGTCCTCATCACACCTGATCACAGGCGCTCACTTGCCAGAAAGCACGTCGGGCCAAATGAGAGGTGTTCCCTGCACAACCCTGAGGGCGAGTGGCTCAAATAGCCGCACACGCGTGACGGCACGCCAGGCAGGGGCACAGCCGACTCCAGTTACTGCCGGGAGAGCAAGATCAGGTCACATCATCTCAGTGCGATACTGAGACCGGCCAGAAATGTGCGTGCTGTTTGTGGGGGGGTTCCCTTAGCTTTGAGGAGCCTGATTGTTAGCCAGGGGAAATAAAACATTTTTAGCAATACGTTTCTCATGAAGAAAACTTTTTAAACGCACTATTTTGTTCATAATTTTTTTTTTTTACCAGAGAACATAAAAAGCCTTAGTTTTATGCCTGCATACATTGGTGTGTGGTGATTGCAGTGTGGTATGGTGGTTTAGTACCATCTTGAATTCTCCTTATATACCCGCCGAGCTCCAGTGTGACAGAGAGCGCCACTAAGATAATCAAAACACTGCAAACAAGGACCCTCCAGTTACCCCCAGTCAGCCCGGTTCAGGGATCAGCGGGTTGGTTAGTCCCCATCCACACATCCCGTCTGTATAGAGTCCACAACAACTTTGGGGAAATGCTTCTCCTCCTGCACCAATCCCAGCCTCCCATTTGCTCTTCCAGCACTGTCTCTTGGCTTCCTTCCCTCAAGCAGACATCACCAAAATCTCGTTGTCCTTAAGGATGCAGTCCTATAACAGTGAATGTCATGTTTAAATGGACAAAACAGCTCCACAGTGTTACCTTGTAGTCTGCTTGGCTTTTCTCAGGCTCTATGGCCTGCTTACACTTGATTTTAAAATGCATCTTGGGCGATCGGATCATGAGTGGCCAGCAGTAAATCCGTAATGTAATCTGGACACTCAAACCACTTGCTGAAGTGGTTTAGGACACATTTGACCAAATATCTTTTGTAGTTTAAACGTTAATGTGTCCCAACTAGGACATCACAATAACTGCGCAGGTCAGTGATGAAATCTGAACACAAGTGGTCAACTAGACACCTTGGAGAAGCATGATAGTCACATGATAAACAGCAATGTCTCTCGTCTATCTACTTGCATCTCAGGCGAAAGGATCACATTTTAAAATGAACTGTAAACAGGGCCTTTCTTGTAAAAAGTACTTGAATGTTTCTTGTTGCCCGTGGTTTGAAACAGTCGCGGTTGCCCCAAGGTGGGGGGGTTAACGTCACCTCATCTTCATTCTCTCTTGCAGGATGTTTTGTACACGGTGTGTAACCCCATCGGTAGCGTGCTGCGCATCGTCATCTTCAAGAGGAACGGGATACAAGCCATGGTGGAATATCCTTGATTGATCTTGCCCAGGCAGCCAGTTTTGGGGCAGGATGTGCCTGGGAAGAAAGGTGCTAAGGACCCCAAAACCTGGATTTTCGGGAGGCAAGCCTCTCTAAAATACAGTGGGCTGTGCCTCAGCCGACATGAGCTGCGCCCCAGGACTTTGCAGGAAGGATAAAGGAAGCGATGCCCATAAAGCTGGAGTGAGTTTGGGCAGCTACACTCCAACCGTGTGTCACCCACTCTTAATGCGTATATTAAAACCGCCTGTCTTCATGTTCCTGAAGAATCCCTGCTTCCATAAGCTCCTGGGGCTGCAGTTTAATACCTGTTAAATATACCCTCCCCCCCACCCTGTTTTAAAATTGGCTCTCCAGCAACTTTTAATTTCTGTGGCACTAAACTCTGGCCGCCAGGCAGACATTTTAAAAACTGCTTTGCAGTACATTTTCCTTTTTTATTTACAATATTTGCACAAGTGCCTTTAGCTTTCCTCTCAGCAGTTCAGCGGTTTATCGCGGAGGCCTGGCCTACAGAACAAGCAATGTATTCGCTGTCGTCTGTGGCTTTTTTATTTTTGCACACTGGGCATGCCTGATAGTTCCTGTCACCTCGCATTCCAAATTTGGCCGTATCGGTTTCAGAAGTCTGACTGGCTCACATGTTTGACTCACACCGGCTTCCTGTGGGCTTTTCAGGCTAGAATATCGAGCCTTGTGTAACATTTCAGCTACTGAGCATCTCAAAAGGTAAAATTAGAAGCTGTCTGGTTGTTTTTTTAAAAAAGTGGGCTGGACTCCTGTGCTGTACTATGCTCATGCTCCATTCTCCTTGGGTTCTCCTCCTTGACCGAGGCTCACATTTGAGACAGTCCAAAATGCCCAGAAAGCCAAGGCAGCTCTGAATGGAGCGGACATATACGCAGGCTGCTGCACCCTGAAAATTGAGTACGCCCGGGTAAGTGCACCCCCCCACTGGCCGAGCACATTGCTTTCATGTGAACTTCGTGGGGGTGCTGGGATCAGAAACAGTACTGCTTCCACTTCCACATTGCGCATATCATTCAGCAAGCTCCACACATTCCGGGAGGAGACACACCCCTCCACCTGCCCCCCAGACTCAAGCCACATTGCTCACATTATTATCTCTGTCTGAACACTCACACAGCTACACACTACTCCCACGCAGTGGTACTAGTATGCACTACTCCCATTCAGTGGTACAAGTACGCACTACTCCCATGCAGTGGTACGAGTATGCACTACTGCCACGCAGTGGTGTGAGTATGCACTACTCCCATTCAGTGGCACAAGTACGCACTACCACGCCTTGGTACAAGTATGCACTACTCCCACACAGTGGTACGAGTATGCACTACTCCCATACATTGGTACAAATACGCAGTACTCCCATTCAGTGGTACAAGTACACACTATTCCCACACAGTAGTACAAGTATGGCCTACTCCCACTCAGTGTTAAAAATATGCACTCACCCATTTAGTGGTACAAGTATGCACTACTGACACACAGTAGTACAAGCACATGTTACTCCCATTCAATGGCACAAATACACTACTCCCACTCAGTAGTACAAGTATGCACTACTCCCATGCAGTGGCATGAGTATACACAACTACCACTCAGTGGTACAAGCACACACTTCTCCCGCGCAGTAGTACAAGTATGCACTACTCCCACTCAGTGGTAAAAATATGTACTCACCCACTCAGAAGTACAAGTATGCACTACTCCCACTCAGTGGTTCAAGTATGCACTGCTCCTACGCAGTGGCACGAGTATGAACTAGTTCCACGCAGTGGTACAAGTATGCACTACTCCCACGCAGTGGTACAAGTGCGCACTACTTCCACTCTACTGACACACACGCAGTCGTACAAGTATGTGCCACCCCCACTCTCTCTGTCAGTCTGCCTGTCTGCGTGGACACACATACAGCAGTGCTCTGTTCTCTTCCCCCTGTAGCCAACGCGCCTTAACGTAATACGAAATGATAATGATAGTTGGGACTACACTAAGCCGTATCTGGTCAGGCGAGGTAAGACCACTTCCTTTTGTCTCTGAGTTCTCATTTCTCTTCCCTTGCTTTTCTGTTCAGTGTGTCGCTCACTTTGTATCTCTGCTTGTTGTGAAGACAGTTTTAACAATCGATTGCCCTTGAAAGGCTTCCAGATCTGAGGAGTTTCTGTCTTCTGCCAGTCAGAGTAGCAGCCCTTTCACCGATGCAGGCTCTACTCATAAAAACTTTAGCTGCATCTTGGGGCCTACTGCTTCAAAGATTTAGAGTTAAGATTCCTTTCTGTTGTCTGCACTGTTCCTCATTGTTAGTAAAACTGATTGTTTGTCTATGGCTTTTGCCTGCGTCTGCCAAAAGGAGGAGAAATCACGTACCTATCTTCAAATGCATTAAAAAAACACCCTCTTGGTTAGCCAAGACGTAGGATTACAATATCTCCTTCACAGAACTGTCAGAATGATTAAAAGTATAAATAACAGAGACTTCCCAGCTCCCCTGTGTGCTCTATCCCTGAGGACATGAAGCTGTCCCTGCAACTCTAGTGTTCCCTACTGTTCAGTGTATCGGAGCAGTGGGGAAGTGAACCCCAGACCTGCAGTCCAGCTAGCAGCATGCCATGGTCAGCAAGACAAGGGATTAATGAGCAGGGATCCATTATCTCCAGGCAGTACACTCAAAACTGGGACCTTGGCCTCTTACTGCCACCATCACAGGGGCCACATGGTGGTGGTGGGGTGAGTGGGGGGGGATAACTGATCCTGTACCTCTACTAGTCACAGCAAACAGGGGGTAAGAGAGGAAGCAAGAGAAAGCCTGACACCTGTCCTGACTGCACGCTCCACCTCAAAGCCCTCCACTGCCAGAAGACGCACGTCAGAAGACTTTATGAGGACCTCCTTTTGACTTTGACTTCATAGGGCACAGTCTCTGTCAAGATGACTGGTTTTCTCAGCCACCACAGCAACACCCCTAAAGGAAATGCTTCCGAAACTCACATTAGTACAGAAGGGTCCCAAACGCCCTCCCAGCCAGCAAAGACTCCAATGCGTAAAATCGACTGATGGTGGAACAGGTCCAAAACCCTGTGAGAACAATTCAAATACAACAGGACTTAGCTCTTCACTAAGTACACATATCCTGACAAAGGCAATCATTTGTTCTGTGCTGTTGAGTCTTTGTTGCTATGGGCGATGGCACCTTCAAAGTAAAGATATAAATTTAAGGCGGTCTTGGGAAATCTGCTACAAATGCAGGCGAAGCTAATCTTCTCTGGTGGGGCACTGGCATCGGTGAGAATGCAAAATGGACTGTGATGATTCAGCAAGGCCTCTTTATTTTTTTACGGTGATAATCTGTAGCAAATCACCAGAGCTGGGCCCCACCGTCAAATATTCATGAGAGGTGGTGAGCTGTCAGAGATGGCCCCGAGGCCTTCGATCGGCACTGGCGTGATTAAATGATGACAGCATAAATGGAAGGTTGCAGCTTTTAGATCCTGCGGCACCAGAACCTGGGGAGCTGGTAACTTAGCTTGGGTTGTTTAAGGGGTGATTCTGGGTTTTTTTTTTTAAGTGGGGGGCATAAGCCGGGCCAGAATTCATACAGAGGGGCCAACCTTATCATTAGCCAGTGATATGTTTTGAATCAGTGAATGACGCCCCTGTACAGTCTAGCTGATTTCAGTTTTCAGTTGTTTTCGGTTTATTTGTCATATGCAAGTTAGCACAGGGTCAACATTGCAATGAAATGTGTTTGATGAGAATAAACAAGTCTCTCAGCAATATTGTACAGAAAATAAATAAGGAAGACAACGTTATTGCACACGAAGTGACAAGAGTGAGCAGCAGATTGCTTTTGTTCTTTACAATAATAGAAATACACTTTGCACTTTACCTTTATTTGTATCTGTAATGTATAGGAACAGTTCGTATGTGCATCCAGTGAAGTATGATGTGTGTGTTCAAGTGTTGTAGTTGAGGTGTCGAATGGCTTGATGGTAATTTTTTAGTCGTGTAGTCCAAGCAAACAGACTCCTATATCGTCTGACGGACGGTAACCAGGAGAACAGCTGTCATGCTGGGTGGCTGTGGTCCTTCATGATGCTGTGTGCTTTACGAAGGCACAACTGGAGATAAATGTCCTGAATCGCAGGAAGACGCATGCCTGTGATGAACTCTGCGGCCTTCACCACTCTCTGTAGTGATTTCCAGCCACTGGCAGAGCAACTCCCGTACCAAACGGGAGAATTCTTCTCACTGTACAGTATCTGGTTGCCTGTTTAAATCTGTCTGCATAGAGAATTCTCTCCCAGAGTGCACAAAGCTTAATGGTTCTTGAGTGTTTACTGGAGCTGCAAGTTTTAGATGTGAAGCCGCGAATTGTTCTGTTTCTCTGGATATTAACGGATGTGGAGGGCAGCTTGTCTCCAGACTCCCGGCAGCTGTAACTGTCGCATATCCGAAAGGCTTGTTAGGATACTCCAACTTACTTTGAAAATGTGGAATCCACCAAGGTTAAAAACTCATTTTGAAGGCCCTCGGAGGATGGCCTCCCACGGGCAGGATATTTACCCAATCTAATTTATTCTGTGACCGTCGTCTGGACATCCTTCAGCTTTGCAGGGGGGGGGGCAGGCTTGATAGCGTTCCCTTTAATGTACACAGTTTGCTTTCCAGCATGCCTGCAAGCGGTTTTGGCTCTACTTGCAGAGCAGACTGGATTGTAATGGGGGGTGGGGGGGGCTTATTTGACCTTGATGTCACCTGGAGGCCCATCCCCTATATTGTGCATCAATGAAGTTCTGCTGTCCAAGACGGCCCAACAGCCTCTGCCTAAATCAGCTTAACTGTTAGCTTTTGTCCAGTGGTGTTCAGTACCTTTCCGGTGGGAATTAATCAGGCATGAATCCAGGATTTGATCCTTTGGGGCGGGGGGGGGAATTCATCATCATCAGGTTACAGCAGCTAGGTTGTGGATGTGCCCCCTGCTGGCTGCGTTTCGGGTGCCGCCCGGGCTGTGATAACTGTAATAAGCAATTTCTGTCTTGGTTATGACATGGAACAACCCTCCCAATTGACCAAACCTGACTGCTATCATCATCATCTCCAGTGTTGCTTCAAAGTCATTTTTGGAGGACAGGCAGGAAGGACACTTTTTTCCATGCTCAGCCAATGAGGGGCCGCTAGGCAGGACTATAGATATGGAATTCTATTATTTCCCCCCAAGAAAGGCACTCCGGCTGGGTAAATGGATATACTGTGGAAAAATTTGCGCCTTGCGCAAATACATTTGGATTAGGTCGAGGACGATCTTGGGATCACTGAAAAGGAAATCTGAGCCCCACTGTGACGTTTCAATCCTCAGCCCCGGGGATTTTCCATTAAACATGCAACCAGCCTGATCTCGTCTTTATCCGGCAAGTGATCAGCACACAAACGCCTGCAAGATGATGGGGCTCTGAAGGGCAGTGGCGCTTCTGGACTGGGGGGAACTCCAGGCCGCAGCAGGGTCTGGGACTAAACCCCGCATTGTAATGTGAGCACACAGAGAAAGAACAAACACAGGCCACTAACTGCCCCCTTAAACCTTTCATTTGTTGTGACAGCAATGTAGATGTTTCATTTTATTTCAAAGCTGCTGAATTTAGAACTGTTTTGATATGCATTAAGCATGTTGTTTTTTTATTTACGTAACATAAAAAATAAGCTACTTTGAATACAAATTCAAATACAATACAAATACATGCATTTATTCTGAGTATCCTTTTCTGACTTGCCATGTGAGGAGTAATTTTGAAGGTGCGTAATGTACCTTTTATATGGTAATAATCTTGCTCATCTGGGTCACCCTGCCAGTACTGCTGAGCGGTAATAGTGGCCATTAAACAGTCTCTGCCACCTCCTGTTCCTGTAAAGCGGCCAGCTGCGGAAACCCATCATGGGGGGCTGTAAGTGATTGGACGGGGAGGCAGCCGCTGGCTCCAGGCTTCATCTCCACGTGTCCGCCCCTGTCCCCCCTTACCCCGTCTTGCCCCCCACCCCAGCCTGTTGCTCCACGCAGCGCTGTTTCACTCCTGCTTCTCTTTCAGAGCAGGGAAAGGGCAGGCAGCGGCAGGCTATTCTGGGGGAGCATCCATCGTCCTTCAGCGACAATGGCTATGGTGAGTGCTCCTGCTTTTTTGTCTGCCGTTGTGCTTTAATTATCACGCTCTGCAACCCCCTCCTCGCGTTTACATTTAAATGAAACGTCGTGAAGCGGCAAGGAGCTGTGAGAAATGGCACCTCGGCCTGTTTATGAATGTAAAACGAGAATTCTGCATTTCGTCTGCTGGGTGTTTATGTCACAGATTTTTCCTAGACCTGTTTGTTAGAATTTGTGTTTAAATATTGTAGTTTTTAATTGTTATTCTTGCCTTTGAAATGTGTGTGCATACGTGTATTCTTGTGTATAATATACACTGATAAGCCTCAGCATTGAGCTAAGCATTTTGGAAAAGCACCACTATAACAAACTGGTTTTCTGCAGGCCTGGAAGAAATAGGTGTGGAAATGATGTATAATTATGTCTCTTTTTTTCTCTCCCGTTTGACAAGCTCATACTGTGCCAAGCTGTTTCTCATTTTTTTTCCCCATGTGCACCTCTTCCAGGGTCACACTGCCCCCTGCTGCCTCTGCCCAGCAATAACAGGTACAAGAGAGGTTCACATGACATCCCCGAAGTGGTGGCCTACCCACTGCCCCAGACCTCCTCCTACATCGGCCACTCCTCCAGCTCGGTCGCCATGGTGAGCGGCCTGCACCCCACCAAGATGAACTGCACCCGCATCTTCAACCTCTTCTGCCTGTATGGCAACATCGAGAAGGTCAAGAGCACATCTGTCTAACACGTCAATGTGCTTAAGCTGCAGTCCATGGTCTCGTACGGATGACATTTTAAATGTGTCCTCGGGCATCCGCAGGTGAAGTTCATGAAGAGCGTGCCGGGGACCGCGCTGGTGGAGATGGGGGACGAATACGCAGTCGACAGAGCTATTACCCACCTCAACAGTATCAAGGTCTTCGGCAAGCGCCTCAGTGTCTGGTGAGCCTCACCTCTGCCCCCCTTTCTGTCACCCCCTGCCCCATACCTGAATACCTAGGGCAGCCCCTCCTCAGCTGTCCTGTAAAAGTACCCTTACCAGCTTGTCAGCTTATGGCACGTTTCCACTGCTACCAAGACCCAAGCTCTACTCGACCTGTGCTGCAAACAGTTTTCCATTGTAAAGTTTGTGCGGTGTACCCAAGTCGTTACTGCACTGGCATGGCCCTGCTTAATAACATGACCAAATCCAGCTGGTTGCATCACCAGCACCTGATTGGTCACAAAGGAAGGAAATACCAGTGTTCTGTGCATGGATCATCCGAAGTAAAACCAGGTATATTAGTGGTATTGCACATTGTGATGTATTAATGCATTCCCGATTACTCAGAAAATTTCCAACCTCCTACTTAAAAAAGTACTATAGAACAGCTAAATGGAATGGATTTGTAATGCAAATGCAAGTGAATGCTTATTCTGTTAGAATTTGATGTTTGCATAACACGCCGATTCTCACAGATGTGCTTGAAAATTAGGAAATTAGCACATGTCAGTGTCGCTCTCCGAGCCAGTAAGTTTTCTGCAGTGGAAAGCCAAAGCAAGCTGGAACCACATTGTAACTAGTCTCTCTTTGTGGTACAGCTCGGTTCCGGTATGCCAGTAGAAAACCACCATTACACACTTCCCAAGACCTGATTGATCCTTTCAACCCGCCTTCAGGGGCACCCAAACCACCAATGTCACTCAAAAACGCTACCGTTAAGGGCTCTTTGCACAGAGCCAAAAGCTGGGAAAATACTGAAGGTCGATCTATTTATGAGGTTCTTGAGCAGCCTTATACAAGAGCTGTGGATGCCAACCTGCTGGGGCTTCTCTCCTTTGGACATGCCCCTCCCCTTATGAAAAGGCCTCACCCCTTGTACACAATTTCCACCCCTTCTGTACAGGCCCCACCCCTTCTGTACAGGCCCCACCCCTTCTGAACAGGCCACACCTCTTCTGAAACATCCACCTTGGTGGCCATGTAAGGTCTCACCATGCTACACAGCTTAACACAGCCACCGTTCACTTGTATTTCATATAAATAGATTTTTTTACTGATTCGGTGCAGAGTGTGTTACTTGGTCAGGAGATCAGCACCAAGACCTCATGGAACTTAAACCCATGACTCAACAGAACCAGTTCCTCATGCCACCTCCTGCTCCCTTTATGTATTAATTATGTATTCATCTTTTAATATCAGGTTTTGTTGGTTTTTTTTGGTGCAGTATGACTTTTTCTGGTGCTTGATAGGGTTTTAAAATACTTGCGCCATCTTGTTTGCAGGATAAAGCAGTGTTTCTTTGAGAGAGATCTCCCCTCTGGCACCCTCAGTCACACTGATCTGTAGAGCTGTCACCATGCAGCTCAACCCCCCCCCCCCCCTAGAGAATGAGCATGTGCCACAGCAGATGCTACCTCCTCTGGAACCCTCACTCTCTCTCTCTCTCTTTCTCACTACCCAATCTGGACACGGTTGATAGGTGCACATTCCCTTTTATACCTCCCAGGGTGCAGAGGATAAGCAATCTTTATTAACCTATCACTCCCATTCTTCTGCATCTTCAGGATATTATGTAATGGTCATAATCCCCCCTGCCCCCCAGTGTGTCCAAGCAGCACGCCGTCATCCCCAGCCAGGTGTTCGAGCTGGAGGACAGCACCAGCAGCTACAAAGACTTTTCCATGACCCGCAACAACCGCTTTACCAGCGCCGGGCAGGCCTCCAAGAACATCATCCAGCCGCCGTCCTGCGTGCTGCATTTCTACAACGTGCCCCCCTGTGTCACGGAGGAGGAACTGCAGAGGGTACATTTTGCGTAGACAGTAAGGTGCAATTAATGGCCATTAGAGATGGCAGCAGTAGCTGGACAATGCAGTGATACAGTAGCAGGGGAGGGAGGGTGAGGGACTTGTGGACTGACTGGAGGGAGACACACAGTAAGGTGCTACTCTGCCGTATGCTTATAAAGCTGCCATCTTCTGCATTGTTCTCCTGTGATTTCCACTGTGCATAATGATTCTAATCTATAATAGCCATTGTATCCCTGTTAATATTGTTAGCTCTTCAGTATAGTAATATAAAAAGTATCCCTGTCATTATTATCTCTATAATAAACATAGTGTTTTGGCTAGTATTGTTAGTACTGCAACATAATAATAAGGGTAATGTTCCTATTATTATTATTAGTGTAACTCCCCTCAATGACGAACACGAACACAGGTTGATCTCTGATCACGGGCATTTATTCATATCCATCCGGTCGATCATGCCGTGAGAACTAGATAAAATAAAACACATAAATCCTAAAATGAATCTGTAAAAACATTGGTTATTTTTAGGAAAATGCCTAACGTAAATACAGCTCGTTCATGACATTGCAAATAGACATAAATCTCGTACCTCATTGGCCGTATTTATTCAAGAGGAGTTAAAGAATGAAAAACCCATGATTGCAGGTTATACAACCACTCAAATCTGCATTAATAGACAGTATAACTTAAAATACTCTCCCAGCCGGTTAACAAGTGCTGCTTTTAACCGAGCAAAAACAAAAATGTCACCAACAAAGTTGACCAGACCACAACTCAAAACGCACAATTAGTTCCGCTATAGAAACAGTAGAAAGATCCTTAACAACATATACCTTTAATTACAATTATGTCAATTACTAAATTCTTCATTTAAATCAAACAATGCTGGCATTTTAGTT
>JAABNX020000047.1:17503190-17521679 GCA_015163995.2 Mormyrus lacerda | reverse complement strand
TCTTCCTCCTAGGGAGTTTTTCCTTGCCACCGTCGCCATCGGCTTACTCACTGGGGGGGTATTTATGTGGCAGAAATTTGAAGCGCATTGAGACAATGTAATGTTGTGATAACGCGCCATATAAATAAAATTGCGTTGCATTGCCTCTGGCTGGCTGTGTATCACTGTTGCTTCATGCTTCCAGGTTGCGGGTTTGAATTTGTATCCCTGAATTGCCCAGAGAATAGATTTCCCAAAATAGAGCTGCTATGAAGCATAAACTACACAGGTAGTACACAGTGCATGACAATACACAGTACAGTTAATATAATTTAAATTAATGTGTGTGTGTGTGTGTTGCAGGGGACTAGCATCTTTGCCAAGGTGCACTTCAAACTTGTGCCCTTTACTATCTTTGATAGGCTTCAGGCCCCCCAGACAGTCCAATTTTTTTTTTTTTTTTTTTTTTTTTTTTTTTTTTTTTTTTTTTTTTCTCTCTCTCTCCCCTCCCAGCTTCTCCTGCAAAATCATAAACCGGGCTGAGAAATACTGGGCTTGAAGATGGATAGAATTCCTTACCTGTGTAACAGTTCTGTATAAGATGACTGTAATGCTCTCTAGTGGTGGCTCTAGGTGTTGCTTCCCATCATTGCTATTAAACCATTTCCATGCAGAGTTCAAGCTCCTGGCTGGGTGGAAATGAAGAACCTCTGACAGGATTCACCTGGAGGGGGGGCTGTGAGAGGGAGACGACGGGTATACAGGCGTGGAGTGAAGTGTTCGTGGTGGACAAACCAGATGGGAGTAAGGCAGGTGTCTCTATACCTTTGGTTCCTGAGAAATGTAACGTCTGTCCCGTGCTGAGTGGGTCTCACATACATATTCTCATAGGCTGTGTGTCAGTCTTGGACAGATGGTGTTAACTGTGTCTATACAGGTTGCTGTTCTGCTGTTAGACACACAAGGGGCGTTTGACAGCCAATCAACCATCAAAGATTGTGCCACAGTGTTCGCATTGAGCACCATGACCAGCTCTGTCCAGGTAAGTTAATGTTCTCCTGGTGTGACCCTGCCAAGATGACCTGTTTGTTGGAAGTATTCCTAACCTGCAAGCTGTTTACATCACCGTCCCCCTGTAGTTATTTCTGACTGGGGTTTTCTGGCAAAATTGCAATCCATTGCTTGCTTGCTGTGGCTGTGTATTACTCTCGCTCCCAGCTCACGTCTCCCTGTTCTTGTAGGAGTCCTTGTTAGAGGAGACCCATAGCATTTCACATGTAAATGTTTTAACTTATCCCGGCCACCCAGTGCTGGTTTTACCTACCTTACTAGCTCTCATCCCTTCATACATCTGTGATTTCCCTTCCATAAATCAAATTTGATCTCTTGCAGGTTTATAACTTGTCTCAGAATATACAAGAAGATGATCTTCAGCACCTTCAGGTGAATATTACTTAAAGAAATCGATGGCCATGGAGGTTATGAGAGGCTTAATGGCTAGAGAAACGCACTTGTAATTGAAAGATTGTAGGTTCGAATCCCCGACCAGCAAGGCACCACTGAGGTACCCTGAGCAAGGTACCGCCCCAAAGCGCTGCTCCCCGGGCACTGAATTAGCTGCCCCCTGTGATGTCACATATTCAAATGGTTGAATAGTGTTTCTGCTAGTGTAGTGGAAGCTAAAACCCTGGGTTCCTTTAAATCAGATCTAGATAAGATTTTAACAACTCTGTGCTATTAGTTAAGTTCTCCCCAAACGAGCTTGATGGGCCGAATGGCCTCTTCTTGTTTGTATAGTTCTTATTTTCTTATGGTCTAAATGCAGAGGACACATTTTGTCGTCGTGTGCTGTGGTCCGTCAGAAATGACCACTGATCACTAAAAATATATTGACATGGCCAAATACAACTCTCCAGAAATGCACTGACCATGATTTAAGTAAAGTGCGTTAGATGGATATATACATAGTTCATATAGTGTAAAATGTGGAGTTTTGTGTTTAAGCCATAAGACTTATGACAGAGGTAGGTGGAGGGGGGCACATGATTGATAGTCTTTTGCTGGGCATGATAACCTTTCATCATAAAAAAACAATTTTGCTGTCCAGATTTTGGGACAAAGGCTATTACAGTAACTTATGAAACAGTTCAGCATGTAAAAGCATACAAGGTCGTCAAGTTTCATCATTCTACAACTCGGTAGCTCAATAGGTCAATATGTCAGGGTCGGCCAAAGCTGTGCAATCAATAAAATTTGAATCGTGATTACAATTATGGCTTCCCATGATTATGAAAAAGTAATAGAGAAAAACGATTTTGTGTGTCATATTGAAATGCCATACTTTATCTTGTGCGATAAATCTAGATCGGTGCACTAATTTCAGTTTTGTGCTTTGCCCCTCCCTAAACGCTGTTAGCGAATTCATTCAACACTGCAGTCAAAATGCGTTCATGGTCAAAATTGCAAAACAGGTATATTTTCGTTGACAAAAGAAGTAAACGCACCTCAGTTATTTGGAATCATTTTGGTTTCAACGAATCGGATCAAGAACAGCACCATATTTAGGAAAACAGAGGGTTTTCAGAAAAGCGAAAAAGATCAAGTTTAGTGTTTTTGAATCTCAGAACAATTCATCTCAGTATAATTTGTCTGTTCATTTAAAAAAATATATATTTGTACAAGTTCATCGTACGTTATCGTATAAACTTCTTTTGGTTTCAATCCAATGTCAATTAAGATTCTGTAAATAGTGTTTCTGCAGTCAAGAGTGGTAAATTGTGGTAAATAATCATGATCTTGATATTGGTCAGAAATGATTGTGATTATGATTTCCCCCCCCCCCCCCATAATCAAGCAGCTCTAAGGTCCGCACACTTCTCCATGAATAAGTGGTTGCATTTTTTTGTAGCTCTTCACAGAATATGGGCGCTTGGCGATGGAGGAAGTTGATGGGAAGCCCTTTCAGGTAAAGTTTCTTACCCGTTTTGTTTATGCCATCAGCTTTGTTGATCGTATTAAAAGTTGAATTCCACGTTGAATAAATTGACATTTCCCTTGGGCCTTGTACAGCCATGCATCTAATTGCACAACTTTTGCACTGAATTGTTTTGGCCAAACAGACCCTGATGTTCCTGATAAGAGACTGGAGCTACCCTTATGAACATCCATATGGGTTGGAGGGAGGCAGCTCCTTTTTGGAGAAGAGGCTCCAGGTAAGGCTTTTCTTTGTGGGCAGGGCTTGGATGGAGACTGGTAAGCATTTCCCTGAATTGTCTTACTGGGGCTGCTGACTGGAGCTGAGCTTCCCATAGCAAACTCTTGGCAGTAACATCCTTAGTAAGAAAAAAAGGCTGCACGCTAAACCATGTTTGCATTACTCTAAATCTGAGAACATCTTGTTAAACCCAAGTCAAACACTGACTGTACCTCCCACTACTGAATAGCTAATTTGCTTATGCTCAAGGGCTTTTGGAATGCAAGTATACATCACAATCCCTTAGCAAATGAGTAAATATTTGTGTATCTGAAATATTCAGTCTTAGCTTTTAAATATTTTGGCAGCCTAGAACTGCTTTCCAGCATGTCGGACATTTACAGTGTAAAACCCAGTTCATACTTTGCTTTTCCGTGTGCCGGTAAGGACTGCTGAGAATGCAAATGGTGTTCATGAAAGTTTAAATTTCACTGGAATTTTAAAGTTATTAGGCTTGAGTAAAATGAGTGACAAAATGCTATTGGTAAGACTTCAAATGGTCACAATAGCATTGATTTTGAAAATGCTGTCTAAATCCCATACCCTGTGGTATGGAAACTTGGATAGCCTAGTTGTCACAGTTAAACAAATGTAATTACGAAATGAACAAACAAACATTTATTTTTGTCAAGCGCATTATCACAACATTACATTGTCTCAGAGTGCTTTACAACATCCCCACCTAAAGCCCCCAGTGAGTAAGCCATAAGCGAAAACTTCCAAGAAGGCAGAAACCTTTGGAGGGACCAGACTCAAAGGGGGAGCCCATCCTCCAGGGACTGGCAGGGAGAGTCAAACTGTAGAGATGGATAAGTGCCATGTCATACTGTCCAAACAAAGTTTGTCACACGAACGGGAAGCAATAAGTAAACTTGAATGTTGCATGCAAATGCACAAAAACACTAAAGTGCAGTGCATATGCTGTTTTTTGCAGTGCAGGACATATCAAACAATACATTTATCTATGCAGCAATTTTTGTGTGTGTGTGAGATAAAAATATTATACACACACAGACATGGACAAATTTGTTGGTACCCTTACAGATCATTGATGTTTAATTTCTCCTGAAAAGCGATTCAGTTAAAAGCAATTGTCTAATGTCTACCTGCACGCCTTTAGTATGTGATAGAGTAAACCAATAAAATTGTGAAAAGAAATTGTTTGTTTTTTTTTGTTTTTTTTTTTTTTTTACACACAAAGATAGCTAAAATAGTATCGACAGATTTGTTGGTACCTCTAAAGTGATTATTATCCTTGCGTTATAGTCATGTTTCAAACTAAGTTTAATGAGCATCATAGGTGCCTTCAAGCTTTTCATCAGCCATTCAGCCTATTTAAAGGGAAAGAACATGCTACTTTGATTGGTATCACTGTGTGGACCACACTGAACATGGACCAGAGAAAGCAAAGGAGAGAGCTGTCTGAGGAGCTCAAAAAGAAGATTATAGATGTCCATGTTAAAGGTAACAGTTATACGACCACCTCCAACAGCTTCATGTTCCTGTGACCACAGTGTATGGTTCAAGGGACATTAGCCAATCTTCCAGGATGTGGATGTAAGAGGAAATGCAACCCCAGGTTGATCAGAAGGATAGTGCGGATGGTAGAAAAAGAGCCAAGGAAACCATCCAAAACCATTCAAGCTGAGCTCCAAGGTCAAGGTACGTCACTTTCTGATTGCTCCATCCAACAAATTTTAAACAATAATGGGCTCCATGGAAGAAGACCCAGATGGGCTCCGCTATTGACAGAAAACATAAAAAAACCACAGTGGAATTCGCCAAAATGCATGTTGACCAGCTGCAAAGTTTCTGGGAGAATGTCCTTTGGACTGATGTGACTGGCCAAATAGCTCCAGTTTTGTTTCATCAGCTCTATGTTTACAGAAGGAAAAATTTAAACTTTAAAATAAATGAACACCACATCTACTGTGAAACATGGAGGGGGCTCTGTTCTGTTTCGGGGCTGCTTTGCTGTATCTGGCACAGGGAACCTTGAATCTGTGCAGGACGCAATGAAGTCTCAAGATTACCAAGGCATTCTGGAGCGAAACATCCTGCCCGGTGTCGGAAAGCTCAGCCTCAGTCATGGGTCCTCCAACGCGATGATGACCCAAAACATACAGCTAAAACCACTCAAGAATGGCTGAGGGAAAAACTCATCCTACATGAGTCCAGATCTTAATCCTATTGAACATCTATGGAAAGATCTGAAAATTGCAGTATGGGGACACCACCCTTCAAACTTGAGACAGCTTTATGCAGTTTGCCCAGGAAGAGTGGGCCAAATTACCAGGCAAATGATTTTAAAAATCTTTTGTCATTTTAATTTTTGTTTAATTATTGATTTCCTTGAATATTTTATCAAAAGTGATTTGTGTTTAAATTTGGAATAAACAATAAGGTATGCCATTAAACTTTGTCAGTTTCAAGTTATTTCAGAAAGTAGTGCTTTTTCTTTTCCTTTTTTTTTGTGAAAGGGTACCAACAAATATTTTGGTGTGGGGGTTGTACATGTTTTGAGGTCCCCATTTTGGATAACCTTTAGTTTTATAAAAAATCTGAATGCAATCAAAAGTAAAAATACCAAAAGTCTTGTATTTGGGTTGGTTACTTATGGTTAAGATTAGGGATGGGTAGGGGTTAAGTGTGCCATGATTGGGATTAGGGTTTTTCCCATAGAAATGAATGGGCGGTCCCCATTTAGATAGGGAAGACCAACTGTGTGTGTGTGTGTAAATGATGTAGACATGTATAAATATGGGCATCTCTGTTTATTAAATGTGTGTTACCGACACTCCTCTAGAACCAAAATCTGCACTTCACACTCACCATTCAGTATACAGCCCTTATGATAGGTGTCACTCACCCTGCATGCAGACCATAAGCACACGTGGGAAAACTATGAATACTGAAGTCCTAAAAGTTGACTCATAGGATTTGAGCCTAATGAGGCCAGCAAGCATTGATTAGGTTTCTCTTATTGCCCGTGCTGTTCTGGGTGCAGGTCAAGCAGAACCAACACGAGGAGCTGCAGAACGTCAGGAAGCACATTCACTCATGCTTCTCCACCATCGGCTGCTTTTTGCTGCCCCACCCAGGCCTCAAGGTTGCCACCAACCCCCAGTTTGATGGCAGGCTGATTGGTAGGCGGAGCCCCCACCCCCATCATGCTTATTCTGTCGAATCCCCTTAGATCTCATCTAACCATGTTTTTCTCCATGGTCTCTGAGTGCTGGCTCAATTTTCAGGGCTCGTTTAGAACGTTTCACCTGCAGTTTCTAAAATCTGCTGCAAATGAATGTCCTTTATGGGTAATTGCGTCAGTCTTTAAAGTATCTGTCTGCTAATGTTCATCTTAACTTGCAGATACCAGTTCAATTCCCAGTGCCTGTGTTAAGCTTCTTATGACTTTTTTTTTCATGCACTTCTGCTACAGTGAATTGGCAGTAATTATGTACTATATATAACCCAGCATGAGATTGATTTGGCAGTCTGATTAAATAGCCTGTAGTATCAATGACTGTCAGAACCCCCACTACCCGCAAAGGAAACATTAAAGGGTAGTGTGTGTTTCAACTAGACTTAAATCTGTTTTGGTTGTTTTTCAGATATTGATATGGACTTTAAGAAGGAACTGGAGAACCTTGTTCCTTTTCTGTTATCTCCAAAGAATTTGGTCGTGAAGGAGATTGGAGCATCTAAAGTTACCTGCCGGCATCTCGTTGAGTATTTCAAGGTAAGAGTGCAAGACTACATGTTGTATTTCTTTGGTTTTTATGGGGGGAAATCCCAGACATTTTTCAAAAGGAATTGCAAATTGTATTGTATTGCAATTGTGTTTTCCATATGTGGACACATAAAGTGTGACAATTCAAATGCAGTTGCAAGTTTTGCATTACCGTTTGCTTTTTCGCTTTCACAAACTAACACTGACTGCCAAATTTTAAATGCCCCCATAGGTTTTCCTACTTTAGTGTCTGTACTGAAATTTACAGATTTGGCCCATCAAGCTTGTTTGGAGAACTTAACTAATAGCTCATAGATGTTTAAATGAGAGCTAAATTAGATTTTAAGGAACCCAGGGTTTAAGCTTGTGCTACACTAACAGGAAGACTATTCCATACTCTAACTACATGCTGTATAAAGAAGTGCTTTTCTCAAATTCATTTTAAAATGTTCTCCCGCTAATTTCCACTTATGGCTACGAGTTCTAATATTTAAACTAGCATTGAAGTAGCCATTTGGCTGAACAGAATCCAAACCTGTTAGAATCTTCTATACCTGGATCATGCCCCCCTTTGTTTGAGGCTGAACAAATTCAGCTCAGCTAACCTCTCCTCATAAGACATTCCTCTAAGAACAGGAATCATTCTTGTAGACCTATGTTGCACATTTTCCAAGGCAACAATGTCCTTTTTAAGGTATGGTGACCAAACCTGCACACAATATTCCAGGTAGGGTCTTATCAAGGAATTATATAATCGTAGCATCACTTCTCTTGACTTAAACTCCACACACCTAGAGATGTAATCCAACATCTTGGCCTGTTTTTATTGCTTCCCCACACTGGTGAGAGTGGGACATGGAAGCATCAACATATACACTCGGGTCTTTCTCATAATCAACTACCTTTATTTCAGTGGAACCCATAAAATATCTACTTTTTATATTTCTGCTCCCTGTATGGATTACCTTACCATTTATCTATGTCAAATTTCATCTGCCAGAAATCAGCACAGTTGCTAATTAAATCAAAATACTGTTGTAGCCTCTCTGCTGCTAGTCTGCTACACCACCCTCCTTGATGTCGTCCGCCAATTTAACCAGTTTACTGTAGGTATTGGTGTCTATCATTAATGTAAATTAGGAATAATAGTGGTCCTAAAATTGAACCCTGCGGTACCCCACTATGAACACAGGCCCACTGTAACATTGTGCCCCTAACTACTCACTGCTTTCTGTCTGTTAACCAGTTCTTAATCCAGGAACACTCTTGTTGTTTTTCCAGGCCTACATCAAAATATATCAAGGAGAGGAGCTTCCTCATCCCAAATCCATGTTGCAGGTATGAGGGGCTGAAGCTGGCATGATGGTGTGGGGTTTCAGTAGGTTTGCATATGTACTAGAATTGAGGTGTCTATGTCTTTGCTTACAAGCATCCACAAAGCAAAAATACTTCACATGCATGTTATGAATGGACCAACGGCCAGCTGTTGTAGATGTGACTTCTGGGAAATGTAGTGCAATATTTGTGGCCCTCAACATTCCAGATTTTAATGAAGTTCATCATAGTGTTGTGAGACAGTTCTGAGTATATTGGATGTGTGTTCTTTTCCAGGCGACGGCTGAAGCCAATAACCTTGCAGCTGTTGCTGGGGCAAAAGACAGCTATAATAAAAGCATGGAGGAGGTATGGCGGCAGGCTGGGGCTTCTGTGGGTGTCAGCTGTACCTGGTCATCACGTTGAAAGGTCCAGCTGTAGCAGGTTTATTTGCTGTGATTCCGGAGGTTCTGGGGAAGCTCAGGGTCCGGGCCAAGAGGTCAGTTTAGTGGCAGATATTCGCAGTGTCGCTTATTGTCTCTCCGCAGGAGGTTCTTACTCCTCCTCAGCTTGCAATCTGCATCAATTTAGCAGGTGGGGGTATAAGTCATGATGTTTGATTTGGCAAAGCAAGTGCATTAAGGGCCCTGTAAATTGTTTCCGTTCATCTGCTGAACAACTGGTTTAATCAAAACAGTTTGTGGTTTATTCTGCTCATTTTCAGAATTGAAAGTAAGATGAATGTTTTACTTGCATAGCTTGTTGGTACAGGTCTTGGTTCTATGGAAAATTTTCTTGCACCCTGGGGTGCCAGAACTAGGGCTGAACTTTATTTGATGCCAGCTGACCTGCTCAACATAGGCACTGGGAGAAAACCCAGTTCTATACAAAATTGAAATGCGGGTCCAAGGTTTTAACTGGACCTCAAATCCAGTGCGGTGAGGTTGCTTAGTGCTTGCTAAGCCTCTATAGTGTCCCCTCATCTAAAGCGTGACATCTTGATTATGATCTTACAACCTTGTTGGCCTATACACATGGCATTCTAATGAGCCACTGTTTTCTAGGTCTGTGGCGGAGACAAGCCATACATCGCCCCCGCCGACCTGGAGCGTAAGCATGAGGAGTTCAAGAAGTTCTCCATCAAGCAGTTCTGTTCGGTGAAGAAGATGGGTGGCCAGGAGTTTTGCCGGCGCTACCAGGACCAACTGGAGAGCGAGCTGGACGAGGCCTACACCAACTTCACCAAACACAATGACAGCAAGAACATCTTCTACGCAGCACGCACACCCGCCACGCTCTTCGCGGTCATGTTTGCCATGTACATCATCTCGGGAGTGACTAGTATCGTGGGCTTGGACACTATAGCATCCCTCTGTAACCTGGTGTTGGGCGTGGCACTCATCTCCCTCTGTGTATGGGGCTACGTCAAGTACTCTGGGGAGTTCCGGGAGCTAGGGACGGTCATCGACCAAGTCGCAGAGACGCTCTGGGAACAGGTTGGTTCCTCTGTCTGCTTTTTCTGTATTTTTTCTGATGACCCAGTGAGATTGGGTGCCTTGATGACCTCTGTCCTGTCAGTGACCCTTAACCTTTGACCCTTCACTTGTTCTAGCTTGTTCTGAGTTGTCCCCATTCACCCCTGCCTTTCCCCCCTCTCTAATTTCTGCTTCTCCTTTCTCTCTAACTTTTCTGCTATTCAGAGGACGCCCAGAAAGGTGAGGATGGCTAGCAAGCACTTTATGCCTCAGCTTGTCCTAACCCCCCTCCCCCTCATGTTCGCTGTCCTGCTAACCTACTGAAATTCCCTGTTTTAGGTCTTTTCCAAACTATTTGAGGTGGCGAGAAGTCGTGTCACAGGAAACTCTTTTGTACCAGCACAGAGACAGAGACTCTCCTCAAACAACAATATCAAGAAGAGGAAATAGCATCATCTGTACTGTTTTAGTTTCTGTTTTTTCTTTTAGTTTACTATCCGTGCTGGCTGCTAATCTAACATGTGCCTGGGTCATTCCCAGGTACAAAACAGGTTGGCATTTCTCAGAGGTTTTCTTTTCCTGTTATGCAAGGGGGCGTTTGGGGGTGGATGTGGCCTGTTTGCCTAGTGGCATTTTTGCATCTTTTCAGTTGCCGATGTTTGTTTGCTTCTGCGTTCTGGTATTTGTGTTTAATTTCTACATTCCCAGCTGGCCCTGTGTTCTGCCTGCCTCTCATTCCCTGTCTCTCACATCCATCTTTACAGGTGTTGAAGCCCCTGAGCGATCACTTTATGGAGGATAACATTAGGCAGACTGTGGCAAACTCCATCAAGGCCAGTCTGACTGAGCAGGTGACCCAGCACACCAAGTTAAAGGCCACCTGAATGGGTGCTTAGAGTGCTCGTCATGAACTGAGGAACTGCAAACCAAAGTTTACACTTTTACTGTAGATAGCTCATCTGGCTTCCAATCACTGAGTACCGGAAGGGAGTCATCATCTGTCCCACCCCAGCTCCTTTATCCTGTTATGTGATGTCTTGCAGTCCAGTATTCCTGCCCACCCTCCAAGCCGTTTAGGTATTGTGGGCTGTGTTAAGGCCCTCCCCTATCATCCTCATGTTCCATCATGAGTTGTTGTTGTTGTTGTTGTTGTTGTTGTTGTTGTTTCTTTGGTTACGTTCAATGGAATTTCAGGGAAATGCAGCAGCCTGACTGCCCCATTTAGTGGCCCATCGCTCTACAGTCTCCATGGCAACACTGCTGTCAGTGACGGTTACCACTTAGAAGCAGATAAGTGAATGAGCCACTGTGGTTTTACACAAGCTGTAATCCTGTAGTATCCCTGTGTCAGTATTAATCATTGCATGCTAGCAGATTTACACCGTGCACGCACACAAGTAGGTTAAGTGGTTGTAGCCAGGGGGAATTAGAACTGTACAATGCCTTGCCTTTCCCACCTAAACCTACATATCTACCCTAAAATTATCAAAACTGTTCAAAATGTTTCTTTCTGCCAATCTTTTTGAATTTTTGAATTCCATCCAAAAATCTCACAGCGCAATTTTGTACAGTTTAGATGGTAATTTCTTTTTTTAAGTCCAATCGAACAGCATGTATACAAGATCAGTTTTGTAACCTTTGTAGTGGAGCAGTGGATAAATGCTAGGCTGAAGACCAGTTTGTCAGGGAATGTTCCTCGGTTGTGTACGTCAGGTTGCTTTTTTTTTTTTTTTTAAATTTTAAGTATATTTGTTTAAAAAAAAAAAACTGCCTTTTGAGCACCGCAATTCCACCCCTTCACACAACATTTTTGGATTGTTAGTCTGTCTTCTGTTGCAATTTAAAGGTATTTTCTGTAATTTATTTTTCAATACAAGATTAAAACTACTACATTCAAAGTCTGTGCACCTGTATATGAATGTTTATATTTGGGGGGGGGGGATGGGAGGTCTGAAAGCTGTTTAAAATGTTCATGATTAAAATCTAAATGAGTCACTCAAATGGTTTAGCCTGGCATAAGTCATTGTTTGATAGCCATTTTTCCTTAATGTCGTGTCAAGTGCGACAGCAGCAAGTAGGGAACTTTGCTTTAAACCTCAAGCTAAGTACTCACCTCTGTGCCTGTTATTCATTCAACGTCTTCCTGTGACATCATAGGTAAACACTGAGCTGCTGTTATGAGGCAGGATGAGTGACTGGCCTACCTGTTTCTTTAAGTCTTACCTGACAATACTGATCATAGCCGATTCCAATTTCCTTAGTTTAATAATGCACATTTAACTTTATATCAACACTTACATTTGCAGAGCCATTTTTACTTAAAGGTTTCTAAAAAAATCTTTTTTTCAGAATTCTAATTAAATTAGTGGTGCCGAGCGTTTTTGGGGTAGTTTCTCCACGGATGACGACTTGCAAAACAAATTTTTCTTTCTGGTTGTGATCTTGTTGGAATGTACCTAGTTATGTTGATTAACCAACAAGTCTGTCCTTAAAATAGATGCTGCTTATAGCATAATAAAGGTATGTAAAACACTACCTATTTTAAAAAAAAAAAAAAAAAACACTAATTGTGGCAAAAATGCTTTTTAATGTTTTTCTAGTTTCAAAACTTTCATAAGAACATAACAAATATACAAACGAGAGGAGGCCATTCGGCCCATCAAGCTCGCTTGGGGAGAACTTAACTAATAGCTCAATGTATTAGTAATAGTTCATGTACAAATAAACATTACTTTAGTCAATGACTGCACACTTCTGACCTCTGCTTATAAGAAATACAAACAATGGATAAATAAGATTTTCAAATTTTCTGTTTTGTGACATGTGGGAGACACTGTGGCTGAGGACGATGTGCTCGCACGTACACGTATAAACATTCCGCATTTTTGGGGTGCTGATGTTTCAGAGGCCCGTATCACAAAACAGAATTTTATGCTTAGCTAGATAACTTGTATTTAAGACATTCTAAGCTAATTGTGAAAGAAGTAGCAAATTTAAACTTGGGTACCTTAAATGGTAAATGGACTGCATTTATATAGCACTTTTCTACTTCTGCAAGTACTCAAAGCACTTTACAATTCATGCCTCACATTCACACACCGGTGGCAGAGGCTGCCATGCAAGGCCACCAGGAGCAATTAGGGGTTCAGTGTTTTGCTCAAGGACACTTTGATGGGGTCAGGAGGAATCAGGGCTCAAACCAGCAACCCTCTGGTTGCCGAACAATAGCACTACCTACTGCGCCACCTTAAATCTGATGAGTTACTTAAGGGGGGAAAAAAAAGAAAAAAATAAAAAAAAAAAAAACACAATCATGCTTTGTGATACAGCTCCTTGGTATTTAAAAAAGTTGGTTGTGTTGCTGCCTGTTGTACAAACTACCTTCGGAAAGTTTGCAAAATACAGTATATTGTATTTCCGAAATCCGACGTGGACCAAACCATTTCCACACAAAACTTGTTTTGAGCCATCAACTTTGTATCTGAACCACTGTTTATTGTGTGATGCGAGTACAATATTTTTAGCAGTCCAAGAAGTGCTTCCAAGTTAGCTCACTGGTTTTAAAATATGTATATAGCTTTTTAGTTGAATATCTAGCTATTAAACTAAGATCGAAGGAGAAATAGACAATGAAGTGAGACATACATATACCGCTGAGATGTAATACTGTATATATTATGGTAGCTAATGGCTGACAGTTTCCAAATATTGTGAAACTCAATCAGAAATTCAGAATGAGAATCAAACTTGCTGCCAAAAACCAATGTACGAAACCACTATAATTAAACCAGTAACATGCGAGAATAAGCCAGGACAGATAATACTGTTTGATTAAACATTAACGCAAAAAAAAAGAATTAGTTCTCACCAGCCAGCTGTTGACGCAAAACAGCTCACTTGCTCCTAATTATCAGTACAATGCCCCTTGTATTGATGTTTCTTGGTACTAAAATTTCTTTTTGATAACTGTCACTAAGGAAGGTAGTGAATATGGCATCTTCGATCTTTCTTGATAAAAACCCTAATTAACTCCCAATAAAAAGCAGTAGTACACACTATACAGGTATACAGGTATCCCTAGATGAATATGGCTAAATTAATTGAGACCATCCATTATGCATAGGGTGAAAATTTTCATTAACATGATCCCCCAAACTCCAACCTCCTGGGTCAACACACACAGTCAGAATTGAAAGTACATATGTTTATTAAATCTGTTGCAAACTGATTGTTTTCTCTAAACTTAAGAAGTATTTGTTCACTTAACTATGTCTTAGAATGAGTGATGCCACAATGGCAAGTGGAAAATTAAATTACATACTGTAGGTTATGTGTACCTGATTGATCTCAATATAATTAAGTGGCGCAATTATGATTTTTACGATTGCCCATGGGAAGATGGGGCCCTCTGCTACCTTCTTCCACTTCCTGCTGACCATTTTCCAGCTCTTCTTGCCTGCTAGTGTCACACGCTTCAGTGTCAGCAGTGCTGCCAGAGCCCCTACTTACAGCCATCTGTGACTTTTTCAATATAAGTAGGCAGGTCATTCTGAAGACACTTGCCCTAACCTGTGCCCCCTAAGCCTTTCGGACCTTCGGTCTCTGGCTGCCTTGCATACCTATTAGATATAGCTTAGCAGAGCACCTGGATCAACATGACAGGCAGGGATGCTCTAACCAAGTGTTCCCCAGTCCAGTGCTCAGGGATCCACAGATAGTCCACATTTTTGCTCCTACTGGGAACTGGGGGGGGGAGAAAAAACATGGACTGTCTGACAGGAAGCTGGGAAGCAGCAATTATGTGGACTACCTTGGGCCCCCCAAGGACCGGAATGGGAAAAGCTGCAAGCTCAAGTTATGGCCATGATGTTGGTACTCATTCCTACATCTAGTACTCCCTTCTGGCACGCCAATGATTATTTTGATGGTTTGGAAAAAAAAAAAGATATGTACTATTCTATGAGGTGATCCTGACCCAATAAAGCTGGTGGTACTGATGATCTGCATGAACTCTGTCCTGTATGTTGCATGCAGGGCGATAGTGGCCTTGTGGGGATTGGTTGGAGTATGCACAATTGGTTCCCATGGAATGAAATGCAAGCACTATTACTACACAACACAAATCACAGTAAGCATTCAGAAGGTAAAGTGTGTACCATTTTATTTACAAAATTTACTTAAGCTATAACATCATACTATTTCAGCAAAAGAGAGGTTCACCAAAACAAGCTTGTAAAAAGCAAATGAAACTTAACTTCTAAAAGGGAGAAAAGGTTAAATATGAATGGGGGGGGGAAAAATAATCAATCTTCACAGCTTCCTCAGTTTTCTTCTAGATGAGGTCAGCAACTAAAGGAAAGGAAAAAAACAATCAATCAGTGATCAATGGCTGTAAAATACTCCCAAAGTATAACCAAACACCTAATGAAACTACATATACCCACACAACATCCCCAGTCTGCCATACTAACCCCATCAAGCGCTGCCAATTGGCAAGCAGGCACTAACCTTCAAAATTTACTTCAGAAATGCAACTTCAAGTTAAATTTTTTAAATATCAAATACACATCCAAGTATTCCAAATCAGTAAGAAACATTCACCCATAAAGGGCTAGTGAATCATGTGAAAGACGACCGGATCAAGTAGAATGCAAGTATAGCTCGTTACCATTCATGGGCATTTCGTCAATCTGCGTAGAGTAGTACTGCTCAATGTCACGGAGGATGCGGATGTCATCGTTCTTTACAAAGTTAATGGCAACACCTTTGCGGCCATAACGACCTGAGCGTCCGATTCTGCAGAGGGAGAGAAAGGGCAGCTGAATACAGCGTACTTAAAAAGCACCATGCACCTCGCAAGGTATATAAACCTCCAAACATAGGACCTGCTCAACAACAAAGGGATGAGGTACCTGTGAATATACAACTCTCTGTTGTTGGGCAGGTCATAGTTGATGATTAGAGACACCTGTGGGACATCCAGACCTCTGGCCCACACGTCTGTGGAGATGAGGACACGGCTGTGGGAGATAGACAAACACATGAGGGGTCAAACGAGGTCATCATCCTGGAGGTTACTTTGCAAACATGCAGACCAGTCTTATTTACTTTGAGTACATTCAATTATATTGCTCTATATTGCGATACAAAGCCATATCACTGATGATACACACATCCAATTATACATGAATCACACCAATAAAACCACAGAAATTCCTCACTGACTCACCTGGCTCCAGATCTGAACTCCTTCATGATGGAGTCTCTCTCTTTCTGAGGCATGTCTCCATGCATGGAGGATACTGTGAAATTGGCCTCTCTCATCTTCTCAGTGAGCCAGTCCACCTGCACAGGAAGGCCAAGCACTTGTCATGCAGTGATCTTGAACCTCTATTCTGGGGTAATTAAGACCATTGCCAGACTTCCAAGATCTGTATATCCAGCACATCTTATTTAACTTGAATGCTGTCCTCTCAAACCGACCTTCCTCTTAGTGTTGCAGAAGATGACGGCCTGCGTGATGGTCAGTGTGTCGTAGAGATCACAGAGAGTGTCGAACTTCCACTCTTCCCGTTCCACAGCCACAAAGAACTGCTTGATCCCTTCCAGTGTCAACTCATCACTGAAGGCACAAGGGTGAGTGTGTCAAACTGGGAGAGCAAGGGCCTAAGATGATAAATACTGTGGTCTGTCACAACCAGTCCAGATCAGATTTTAAAATGAGACTGACTGCTCTGATGGACTTCCTTCCCCACCGAGACACCACAGTGGACAGACACAGAGGACCGAAGACCGGACGGGCACATACCGCTTCACCAGGATGCGGATGGGGTCGGTCATGAACTTGTTGGTCATCTCCAGGATTTCGTGGGGCAGCGTGGCACTGATGAGGCACACCTGCGTGGCAGGGGGCAGGTAGCGGTACACATCGTAGATCTGCTCTTTGAAACCTGCAGGAAGATGGTTGAAGTTCAGAAAGAAACAGACCAGCAAGGGCTGGTGATGCGCAGAGCCCCATCAGAGAGCAGTACCTTTGTTCAGCATCTCGTCCGCTTCATCAAGAACGAGCATCTTGATGGCCCGAGTCCTCAGACTGCGCCTGCGGATCATGTCTGAGGAGAAATACAGGAGTCAACACATGGAAGGAGCCCATGGTCACACTACCGGCTGCTCAGAGGAAGTCCCCTCACCGAACACACGGCCCGGGGTCCCGGCCACGACGTGCTGGCCATAATCCAGCTTCCTGATGTCTTCCCCCACATTGGTACCACCGATGCAGGCGTGACACTGCACATTCATGAAGTCACCAAGAGCCAGAAGCACCTGAGGAGCAAGATCAAGAAGTGAACCACCTACTTTAGTGTGTGATATCCATGGAATTTTTGCCATCAGAGTGACATTGTTAGTCTTAGTCATCAAAGTATTTATTATAATTCAGCAAAGGATCTGATTTCAAAATTAACGATTTAGTTATAGACATACCTTCTGGATTTGCCCGGCCAGCTCTCTGGTTGGTGCCAAAATCAGTGCTTGGGTTTCACGAACCTGTGACAAATGAATATAATGTACCGGAATATACAGGTATCCCTTGATTGAATATGGCTAAATTATCTGTAGCTAGAAAAGATTTCAACAACTGAGCTATTTGTTAAATTCTCCCCAAATGAGCTTCATGGGCTGAATGGCCTCCTCTCGTTTGTAAATTTACATTCTTATATACTTAGAGACATTTCATTCAGAAAGTAATACCAACAACAAATTCACAACAAAAAAATCTAGTATGGAATCAATCATTCGTAAATTAATATTAATGACAGATTTTTTCTTAAATAAATAATAAAAAAGAATCCAATCGACATACAATGCACCCAAACGAATGCCTGCATTAGAGCCTTCTGTCTGAGTATGACTCTTACCTCCGGTATATAATGTGCTGTATAAATACACCCGCCTTACCTGAATGTCCAAGCACTGAAGCACCGAAATGCAGAACGTGGCCGTCTTTCCTGTGCCAGACTGAGATCTGAAATGATGAATCGGCAGCACTGTAAATATTGCACGCGTGTAAAACTTGGGTATACCATGTTTTCACGGAAGATGTAGTAGAGTAACTTACTGAGCGATCACGTCTCTGCCTTTGATGATCTGTTTGATGGCACGCTGCTGGATAGCAGACGGCTTCTCAAAACCTGGAAAGAATCGCGAATTCAGACAAATCTCACTACGACTGATGCAGGAAAACCATACAGCTCTCTAACTCCAAAGACGCAATCTCGCTGGAATCGACGAGCACCTGAAAATGTTTAGTGTTTCGGTCGATCTAGCCGGAAAAGAGGATCGCAAGCATTAGCCTGTTAGTTATATTACAGGATCCGTAAGTTAATTGTGTTTGGGAGTGAGAACAGAGTACGGATACAAGCCATGGAACTACCCACGATATAAAAAGGCAACAGAAAACTATATTCGCTATATCGGTCACGCAACCGCATTGGGTTCACGCTGGACGCCATTTTTCCCCTTTAGCCAAGTAGCTAATTATATTATCCGTACTAATTCTACTAGCATTTTTACTAAGGCTAAAGCCAAAGCCAACACCAACGAGCTATAGTTGGACTGACCGATATTCCGATACCCGAAGCTTGCATGTTCCCGCGACAGGCCTAGCTAACGCGCTTAGCTAACGCCACTCACCGTAGCCGTATATCCCGCGGAGCAGGTCCTCTCGCAGGCCCATCGTG
>JAABNX020000047.1:17485342-17491981 GCA_015163995.2 Mormyrus lacerda | reverse complement strand
CCGCGACCCGACCTCGGATAAGCGGAAACTAATGGATGGATGGATGGATGGATATTAGAATCCGTGGCCATAACTGGGAGAACATTTTTAAATGAAGTTGAGGAAGCACTTCCTTACACAGCATGTGTTTAGAGTATGGAATAGTCTTTCTACTAGTGTAGCGCAAGCTAAAACCCTGGGTTCCTTTAAATCAGAGCTAAATAAGACTTTAACAACACTGCGCTATTAGTTAAGCTCTCCCCAAATGAGCTTGATAGGCTGAATGGCCTCCTCTCGTTTGTAAATTTATGTTCTTATGTACTTTACCACGCATGAAGACAAGCAGACTGATATCCTATAGTGTGTGTGAGGAAGATGGGCTATGCAACCCTCTACTGAATGAGTGGTTGGAAGATGTTTACTCAATTAAAAATACTAATTAAACAGGATGGATGGTCTCACATATTTAGGGCTATGATTTGATTCCGGTCCTTCTGTATCTGCAGATTTAAAATTTTATTGCCAGTCTTTGCATGACTTTCCGTCTGCAGTCTAAAAGCATGCAGTTAGGCGATTCCAAATCGCCATTAGTGTGTAATAGTATGCCCTGTGACGGACTGGTGTCCTATCCAGGACGTCCCCTCCCTTGTACCCTCTGCCTCCTGCTATAGGGTTCAGGCTCTGTGTGACCCTGTACAATATAAATGGTTTTGGAAAATGAATGGATAAAAATTAGATCAACTTGTTGGCACTGTGTCCAAGACCAAAATGTTCTCAGTGCTCCACATAAACCTTTGCATAAAAGCTCATTTGATACGAACATTAAAGTGCAGTTGTCATCCCTACCCAGGCCGCCCCCACCTCAGGTTTCAGGGTCACAAGCCTGACGTAAGGGCTCATGGAAAGATCGATGGATAGATAAAACTCAGTATATCATTTAAAAGCATGGTGCTGTCAGGTACACTTCACAGAAACTCAACTAAAACCAGTAAAAATAGCACATCTGTTAAAATTATATAAAACTACTAATGATTCTGGCTAAGGGATGGATACAATGATATTTTTACACTATTTCCATGAAATAATTTTGGTGTATATACTGCTTATATATGTCAAAATTTTACCCATTTGTTTCATATTGTTAAAAGTAGATAAACATTTTAAGAACGTTAATTTTACTACACCATTAAATATTATACCATGTCAGAAAATCCCTGAATGCGGATGTCAGTCAGTCTAAAAATTTGTTCTTGCTTTGACAGCTTGTTTTTTTTATGAAATTAGCCAAAATCAGGCCATCATTATGATTAAAAGTTTTCAGGAGCTAAGAAATTTCAAAGGATACACTTCAGCAGTTGTATTTTAATTAAAAAAACAATGCTCTGTACAGAGTTATTGTGTTACATACATTAACTCCTCAGATAATCTCTGGAAGTTAGTTAAAACAAACATAACACAAAAATATTCTTTACTTAGCACATATAATACATATGGTGTACATTCCAATTCAATTCTGTCATTTATTAAAGTTCATTCTTTATCTGCTCATGGTGGGGGAGGCTGAGGTGACCATCTAGATCACCATCACTTTGGACCTTTGAAGATAATACTTCCAATCTTCAAAATAACCAATGTTAGGGCCAAAATGCATAGATAGCTTTTTAAGCCATATTTATTGTGTTCTCCGCAACAGAAATTATTCTTTTACGAGTGCTTACACATAGTGTATAGCATGTAAGGTCCATAGGTTGGAGCAAAAGTACAACAGAAAGGAAAATGAAAGCCCTGATGTGATAGTTAGTGGTAACAAAACAGGAGTGCCATGGTTTACACAGCCATGGAGATAAAACACATTAATGGCTATCAGAAGTATCTCACTTCCACCACACCTGAAAGGCAAAAATACTAAATCCAATACATATCTAATATATATCAAAAAATCTTAAAAATCCAATTCAGTTTCAAAGGGTGTTCATCTGGGTCCCCAGATGGGGACAATTGTACACAGGAGGCCGTCCTCTCGCAGTTGTAGCTGACAAAGCACAAGGCCTTGTGTAGAGGACAGGAAATGGCACGGTCTGCTGATCGGAATTCACGCAGAATCCCCTACATCCCCATGAATCTTTCAATACATTCAAGAGCAGTGTGTCACACTCCAAACGGCTCCCTCCCTCCAACACAGTTTGGCTAATGCCAGGTCGGGTTCAGTGTTCAGCCCTTCAGTGTTTTGGAATCATAACATGCAATGCCCACTTGCAGAGTTCTAGCAAGAGCGCTAAGAGAGGTTTACAAGGAGTCAAACGAGAGAGGCACAGACGAAGGAACAAGAACACACTCCCCGCCTTCCATTAGTGAAACTCAGGAGATTATGTGCAGTTCCGAAACCATCCAACATCACCGGTACAGCTCCCTTCAGCCTAATTTAGGCTGATAAAAAAAAACAAAAAACAAATCTGTACTGATAGTACAGGCCAGCGTCTACCTGTTCTTTCAGCATCATCAAGTCACAAAACCCCTTAACACCAAAGGTGATGCCGACAGGTGAGAAATCATTTAAGTAAACCTTCTTATGGTTAAGAGAAGACATGTCTCATGCATGGGCTGGATAGTGAAAAATCACAAGAGACTGGGGTCACTGTAATAAAACAGCAAAACTTCCCCCAACATGAGACAGTAGAGAAATAAACAAACAGTCTTATACTGCAGCGGTGTCCCCTCTTTTGGTGCCCGACACCAAGGGTGTGTGACCAACCAGAGGTAGTGACGGTGCCGCATTCAAGCCAATAGGCCACTGTTAGGTGTGCCGAGCTAAACACTCATACCTTCCCCACAGACCAATCCTAAGCCTCTGTCCAGCCAGAGAATCTGGCCTTTCGGAGGGGCTAGACCTACTGGCCTGCCCATGATGCTGTTCCAGAGTGGGTCACGTGTGATACAAGCCATTCCCCTGCACTGTCTGGACTTTTACAGCTTACAACAGCTTGTAACAACTCTGTAAAGGTAGAAATTTCAGGTCCAGAAAGTAAAAATCCAGACCAAGATTTTGTTCTAGCCAACAAGATGAGTACTTGGGGCGAGACTCTGTATACTCAACTGGTTGGTTGAAACATGATCTTGGTCTGGATTTTTTTTGAACCTAAAGTTTTCACCTCTGCAACTCATTCTCAAAGAAAAATGATTTCCCATGACAATCATCAAAATTATTTTTTTATATATATGTCCACCTTCAGCACTGAGCCGGCCCTGTGATGCGTCAGTAGTTTTTCGATCAGAAGATGGTTCTGACAGAGTAGATCCTGGCTCCAGCGTGTCTCGCCAACTGGGGACCGAGAGCACCCAGGGAGACAGTAGGTGGCGTTATTGTAACCTCTCGCCCAGCCACATAAGTCAATCATGCACTGACCCGCCCAGCAAGCCGAGTCACAGGCACAATGCCCAACTCCCTCGGGAGCCTCGTGTGACATGATTTTGGCACATCTGTAAAAATAAAAATGAAAGCATCTGGGTCTGGCCCCCAGCTTTCAGTCTCCACCGCTGTTGTCCTGTTATCACATTAATCTGCACGCCCGTCGCTCACACGCAGCTAACAGCCATGGGCATCGCAGACAAAATTAAAACGTTAATTCCTGCGTGATATAAAAAAGAAAAACACTATTTACATTCCCACACAGCCTTGGTTCCCATTCTTATCCTATAAACACACAAACATCTTTGGCTAAAATGTGAAGCCGCAGTAACTGCAGTGTATACACATCGCAAGAAACTTTGTGATAGAGAACAAAAATAGGAACAGAACAGCACACACATGCGTCCACGCAGAAAGATCAGAAAGACCCACAAGACGGGGAGAGAGAGAGACAGGCACACACACGGACCAATGCGTAGAAAAAGACTGTGACAAGGCATCAATAAATAGTGGTAGCAGTCTCTGTCTGTGGACTGTCCCGGGGGGGGGGAGCAGGTCTCGCTGGAGTCAGTCACTCTTGGCGTTATGAGACGCGTCCAGGTTGACCACCTGCAGCTCAGTCAAGTTACTGCTGCTGCCGCCGGACTGCTGGCCAATCACCATCTGGGGGGGAGGGGGGCGACAGGAAGGCAGAACAGGAGTCTCAGACAACACAGATGGCAACATGGGAATCAGGATGAGCCACTAGACTGCACTGTAACTCACAGGGTGTAGCTGCACTGCTGAGACCGGGATCTGCACTGCTCCAGTGGGGGCTGTGAGGAACACCTGAGGAAGGGCACCTGGTGGGATGGGGGGACAAGGCAGTTTGTACAAGAGATCTGCCATCACTCCTCATGCCAACTGTGAAATGAATAAACAGAAAGCACTTGGCCCCCCAAGCCCATGGCACCTCTGTATGAGAGGTAGAGTGATTGGGGGGGGGGGTGAGAGGCGCTCACCTGTGTCCTGGGCCTGTGCGTGGGACACCTGCATAGAGGGGGGGGCTTGCGAGAAGGCGTTGAGCACAGCCAGGCCACTGCCATCACCCAGCGTGGGGGTAGAGGTATACATCACCGTGGGGGGGCTGTGGTACATCACATGACCCGCCACTGAGGTGGGCACAGATGAGGTGACGATGGCAGCTGGCAGGCTCACTGAGGTTGGGTGAAGAAACATGCGAGGGATTTATTTAGCTCAACCTGCTAATGCTCATTGTCAGTGAGCCCTGTTTCCAATTTCAAACCATCAAATACCAAAACGAAGCAATCTTGTATCTGGACACAAAAATGACAGCACTACAGCTAGGCGGCTGGTAGTAATCACTAGCACATTAAGTCAATAAGTGCACATATCGTTTATCTCAGCTGAGCTATCAGTGTCTGTGGTTTCCCACTAGGTGGGAGTATTACACCGCTTCAGAGACAGCTGGCAGATTCTTTGCCTTGGATTTGACACTTCTGCTCCAGCAGAGGGCAGCGATCTCCAGCTACAGGTGCTTAATAGCTTCCAGTTTCAAATGCAGGGACTGGTAACTAGTGGCAGGCTGAGGATACCTTATACCAGGAGTCTCCACCTCCGGTCCTGTAGAGCTACTATCCTACCTGGCTTCTGATGAGCCACACCTGCTCCTGGTATTTACCTATGAACTAGTGTGGCTCATCAGATGCCAGGTAGGAAAGAAAACCTACTAGATAGTAGCTCTCCAGGACTGGAGTTGGAGACCCCTGCCTTATACCATATGCATTCACTCCAAAAACACTAGTGTTTCCTACAGCTTACACATACAAGTGCCCCCCCTGTGGAGCCCTACTGTCAGTACACACTTATAAATAATTTTCCCCAGCTGGAAGATGCAGCTGTGCTTTGTGCCTTTGACACCATAACGTTGCTTGCTTTCACTTTTACTCTCCAGGCTTGTGCTGGCAGGCTTTCCTGAATCTGTTTCTTCACTGGTTTCACTTCATATCAAAGCAAGCTGGAAAATTCCAGGGCCCACTTACCCAAACAGAGCACCATGTTCAGATACCTTACTCAGGGCCGATATACCCTAAGAGCCACACTAGGCATAGCTAGCTGTACCGACCCTAAAGGGCCAGGGAGGAATTTGTCCAGTAACTCACGAAAAGACGCAGCAAACAACTCAGCACCTTTTCCTGACACTGGGGGAGTGTGTGACATGCTGAGGAATGCTGCCAATCAAATCAATGAAGTATAACATTAAAACACCAGCCTACAGCAGTGATGAGGGTTTAGGAACAATACAGGATATTACAATTGAAGCCAGGCCTAACAGCTCAGCCCAGGGCCGAATAAGACACACAAACTCAGCAGGATAAACGTCAATGCTTTTTGCTTAAACTGAGTGAGAAACACATGGGAACGTGATGAGCCATCTGTCACACTTCGCTCATATCGCGAGTTTGTGAAAACCTGGCAACGCAAGTGGGAATGACTGATGTGAGCATGAAGACAGCCTCTGCGCATGAGGGCAATGACCACCCCCACCCCTCATCCCTGCTGGCTATGTGGACGAGCCAAGTACAGGGCGTGAGGAACCACACAGTGGTGCGGGGAACCTCCTTCAGCCCAAACACTTCACTCATTCGCTGGATGGAGAGTCCGCTACCCATAAATATTTTATCCGTTCAGTATTTATACCCAGCTCTGCATGGTTTCAGCTAACAGCACTTACAGACCCAGCTTTTCTTAATGTTATACGAGCTCATAGGACATAATTTTATGACAACACCCTCCCCCCGCCCCCATCAGTACTGCTAGTCAAATCACAGCAAATCAGAAATGGCACTGGCAGGGGGTGAAACTCCCTGCGTTGGGAAGTGCAAAGCCGAGCCTTTCAAATGCACCAGGCTCAAATTTAAGAAGCGTTACGCTGCCACTGGCAGTGCACACCTCCGTCCCGTAACTTTGCTTCGTGGGTGGATTTCATTACCCCTATGAAGACACATGTTGCATGTGACGGTGGTAGTGGAAGGCAGTGTGGTTACCTGAGGAGCTGCTGTTGGCCTGAGACATCTCTGGGCTGCTCTCGCTGGTGGCCACAGAGTTCTGCTGCGTGCTGGGGTGAACTTGGATGGCCTGCAAAGGCTGGGGCACCCCCCCACCTATGGAGACAAACGTGAGTCAGTCCAACTCAGAGTTCAACCTTTCAATCCGGGGCCCATTTGGCTCCACCCCATCCATACCCACGTTCC
>JAABNX020000047.1:17442237-17459775 GCA_015163995.2 Mormyrus lacerda | reverse complement strand
GTTCCTTTAAATCAGAGCTAGATAAGATTTTAACAATTCTGAGCTATTAGTTAAGTTCTCCCCAAACGAGCTTGATGGGCCAAATGGCCTCCTCTCGTTTGTATAGTTCTTATGTTCTTATGGAACACAAATTTACAAATACAGAGTCACTTAGAAATGCGAAAACCACCAAAGAAAGGCCAAAGACCTGTATGCCAAAATCTTTTGTGGAACATATGGGTATAATTCCTTAAAAAGAAAACCAACAGTCTCTTTCAAATCAGAAAACATGATTTCTGACTGAAATAGCTGAAAATACAGATGGGCAAGGACTTTAAGTTAGAGATATACCAAAACAGAAATTAGAATCTTTATTTGAGAAACATACTGATATTGTCTAGGGCTGGCCCTTACCCCAAAATTAGATTTCGATTCATATGTACTGCATTAGACTCAATTTAAAATTTTATTTGATGAATACAAGATAACAAAAAATAAACATGAAACTTGTTCTTGTACTTGCCCGTGAATATACCAAATTATTATTACACCTCCAGTGTTTTAGTCACTCATTTGCTTCACAACACTTAAAATAACAGAATTAACATTCTTATACACACACACACACACGTTGGGTGTAACGTTACTTTGTACACAGTGTACAGAATCTGATTGCGGTCAGAATCAAGCTCCATTTGACTTGCATGCTCACATGCTCAGACTATTACACTACCATGACTGACAATGCACCAAGATGGTGGTGTGGGGCAATTACACAATACTATGGTGACCTATACAATAACAGGACCAAGTAAAAATATAGTGAAATTCAGCTAAATTGTTTTCAAAATTACAGAGAAAAGGCATAGACTAACTAGATTGATTTGGTGATTTTATGAATCAATACTGAATCTTCAAAATGAGGATTGTAATTAATCAAAAAAAATAAATAATAAAATATATATATTTTTCCCCACTCTTAGTATAGCACACTCACAGAATAGGCAAACTGCCTCACCACATGCCTCTGGACTGCAGGGAGACACAGACACACCATCACTACAGTTAAAGGGCGCTTTTCTACTGCGTCTGCATGACGTCACAATGCCGCTACAATTTTGTAGTGAATTCGAAAAATGGCCATAGTATATTATATGGCTGGGCAATGGGTGATGCTAATATCAACATTGCATGTTATCCGCATGCAGTTATTTACATTGAAAGAACTGTGATAGCTAGGTTGAGAGGCATTTTCATACCTTCATACTATACAGGCATTATTACATGGGGGGGTCGCGCTAAAACATTTTTTAATCTGCCATGGGAAGCAAAGTTTGAATTTCCTTTTGTGAGTTCGTTTTTTCCCCTCAGACGGTGGTTGTATTGTTTTTCAGGAGGCAGGCTGTTTGCATAACCAATTTAAAAGAAAGTGTTGGCAAGTCTCACCTCAAAGTTCCAAGGTACCAAAAAAGTACCCCAGCTGATTTGGTACGCAAGGTACCGGACCTTTTGCCACTGGTACTTGACCAGAAGTCCATGAAAAAGGGAATGAATTGAACCTGGTGTTGTGGAAAAGTGCTAAAAATGTAAATCTTACTTGGCTTGAATTTCTTAATTTAAATACATGACCAACAGTCATTAACTACATGTAAAGTACTAAAGTACTAAAGTGATAGGGCTCCCTGAAATTCATAGAATAACTGTGGCTAAGGCAACCCTCTCGGTATACTCTGCAGTATAACAAAAAGTCAAGCAGTAAAAAGTATATAGTTTTGCATGTCCTGTACTTCAAAGAATTTACAGGTCATGTGTTATATTTTTACCAAACATCACAGCCTTAGTTTTGATTGTAAAAACGTGGCTTTGCCAAGACATTATCATATCGCTGGTGATAAATCCACTGAATATGACAGCAAAACTATGGTACGGATAAGACAGGGCTTTAGTTTAGTTCTAGCTTCTGAAGATATGAATGGCAAAGACAGTCCCAGCAGCCTTATTTACTCAGGCCCGCTGGTGATTTCGTTAAGAGTGTCAGCATATATCAACGCAGGCCCTTTACAGCATAGCTCAGGAATCTTCGAGCTTGTAGTCTATTAAACACTTTCAGTATAAGTGACAAGTTACAACCTGATCCTTTAATGCAGCTTTTATTCACTTTTCTAAATGTGGCATTTCAGGTTAAATGCCTCTGAGGTATACTTCAGTACACTAAATAAAGAGGCGATACTTGCAGGCATGGCGATAAATTAGCCCACGATTGGCCAGGGCATTTCACACAAGGCATCAGTTGATGATCAGCCATAATCTCCCCACCACTGGCTCCAGCCATGAACTGATGCTATCGATTAGGTTACAGGCAAAGCAGTTTAGTGCTCACGGCAGGCTGAACTGTAATGACTTCAACAGAGAGAAAGCATACATATGTTGGGGGGGCGAGGGGGGGGCCAGAAATGTCAATGATGAGTAAGGGTCTGCTCAATCAGGAAACAGCTTTTTCTATACAGGAGACCAGGGTCAGGGTAACGTTTAAAAGACAATGTCTGGAAATTTCTCCCCATTTTACAAAAACTGACAAAAACACAGTCAGTGATAAAGATGACCAACGACCAGATGGGATGTCATTAAGGCCAGGATACAACAGCCTTGTGGTGTCTGGTCCTAAAACCTGAATCCTAACAGACAATGAGGCCCCTGCAGACAGGAATAACTGTCTATAACCAAAGGGTACAACCTCACCGCCACAGAAAAGCTCCCAGAGAATAAAGCCAGCTTAAAGGGTTCCTCAAGCCAATTGAGACAGCATCCTCAAGCCCTTTTCCAGACACACACCCGTCCCGAAAAGCCTTCATTGATGTGGCGAGGCTCTGCCACTCACTAGGTAACACTTCACATTTTTACTTGGTGGCTGCAAGTTGTTTTATGTTTTTCTTATTTAAGTTTATATTTCAATTTACACACGTTAGTATTCAATAAATGCCAAGTTGAGAAATTTTGTGTATTGTTTATTATTAGTTTGATATTTTGCCAGGCAAATCGTGGGGAACCATCCAAGTATTGGTCAAAAAAAAAAAAAAAAAAAAAAAAAACAGCAGCATATATTGGCCTGGCTCCTAAATATCGACTTCGGCTATTGAAAAACCCATATCAGTCGACCTGTAGTTCACACACACATACGGTACAGAGCCAGGGATCATCACATGAAACCTAGACTCACCTGCCTCCCACAGCCTACTCTGGCACGGCACACTCAAACCACACTGAAATCCACATACACACCCCTGCTGAGGGTGACCCTCTACAAATGTCTCATCCACATTCAACATCGAGGACTCCTGCAACATATCCAGTGAGTGTAGAAAGGGCACCCCCATCCCCCATGCCACCCCACCCCCCAACAGCTGCTAGGATAGGCCACCCAAAGGACAGAGAACAGCTGGAGGGTCTCTACCCCCAAAGCTCTTGTGCAATAAACATGCAGCAGATTGAGTCTAGCAGGAAAGTCCCCCAAGAAGAGGTACCTCTCTTATGCTCAATGGAGACGGGCTGCTGATTGTCTTATAGGCATCCCTGCCCTCAACAGATGAAGGCACAGACCTCAGTCAGCAATTTTCAAGAAGAAAGCTTTTGGAGATCACCGCTCACCTAATTAAAGGGACGGTCCACCTTGGCTGCAGCGCTCAGTCAGGAGATGGGTGCCACTTATCTACAAGTGGAAAACATGAAGATCAATGGTTCACAGTAATGGGTGTGTGAGGGACCCAGCCCATACTGAAGCTATTACCCTGATCTCACAATGCGCTTGTCCACTCTGTTACCCATTTGCCAAAAAAAAAAATCTCTGGATGACTAATTAAAGAAGCCGAAGGAGGGGAAAACAAGACATGCTATCTCCCCACTACAAAGCCATCAGGGTTAGGGGCACACAATAGCAGCCATCTATCTGTTCCCATTAAAATCTGTGTCAGCCCAAGCAGTGATGCAAGGCAAATAAAAGACATCAACCTGAGTGGAATCACGGAATCTGGTACTGGTTTCTTCGGGATTAGGGGGTCTCAGCATTTTATTTAAAGTGTCGTTTTACTTCATGCGATGTTATCCAAATGTATACAATTTATTTTCTGAAACGGACGGATTTCAGACACATACTGAAAATTATGACAGTAACAGTTGGCAACTAATTTAATAATCAATTAGTTGGGTGTACGTTATTATACACATAAGTACAGTGACTAACCCCTAATTTGGGAGCAGTAGCTTGCTCTACAAAAAGCAAGTTGAGGGAGGCATAAAAAGAATTTCTCCACGGGGACAATGAAGGATAGATTATTATTAAACTAACCAAAGCCACGGTGGCAGTAAAGCACCATTAAGTTGGATGCCAACTGCCATAAAAGAAAAAGGAGACAAAAACCAATACCATGCATTGAGTAGTTTATGTGATGAATCCTGAAAGAATTTTTAAAAAAAGTTTGAAAAATGGCGGCAGCGGACATATAGCAGTCTTGTTTTAATTCTGCCAGAAACTGTAGTATTTGACGATAATTAGCTGAAATGAGGTCGGAGAGACACTGGTGTGTTATGGGACGTTGTGGAGTTTTTGGATTATTTTATGCAATTATTCAGATTAACTAACGCAAGTCCTTTATTCATTGGTGTAATGGAGGGTAAATGTACATAAATGCTGTTTACCCACCTTTTAAAATTTACAAAACAGCGTTTACCTTTTTCTACGCAATAAATGTTTACTTTGCTTGTCTGTAAAAAATGCAGACACACTTGCATGCTCTCTCCCCCCGTCATATTTGTGTATCAACATTAAATAAGAGAATCATTTAATAGAATTCTTAGTATCAGGAGTCTGAGCTTTTACAGTAAAAACTGGAGCACTAAATATATTATCTAAAGCACCATGCTGGTTGCACTTCATAAAAAAAAGATTGTGTTTTTCATTGCATTGATTCAGCTGCTACAAATTTTTTTATTTGTTTTGTACTCTTAATGTAGCACACATTTATTTTTGTTATGCAAGTTGCTAGAAACAACCTTTGTACAAAGACAGTTTAGGTTATTAAAAAATACTGGAAATGTAATTTGTCCGCCCCCCCGCGATTAATCAAAAAATAAAAAATCGACAGATTAATCAATTATCAAAATCGTTAGTTGCAACCATACTGAAAATGCAGTGGCAATTACCACAGGCTGGGGAAAAGCCACTTCCCCCTACGATGTCTCCTGTCTCACCTGATCCCATAAAGACCGCTGTGAGTGACATACAAATTACTCCAACTATTACAATATCATATGTCTTACAGAAAAAGACCAATCACACAAGATGACGGTTTCCTCACCGGCACACATCACATATGCAAACATAGGGATCCCAGCACTGCATTGTGGGATTGGAGACAATGGTACATTCCCTGGTCCGTTTAAGCAAGAAAGATCACTACTCCTGAAAAATAAAGCCTAGTGCCACGTAGATGATGAATTTCATAACCTGTTATCTGTCACTAGGTCTCTACAATCACTGGTTGGAGAAATCATCAGTTAACATTCAAAAACAAAAAAAAAAACTGTCAAATTCAATGCTCAGTATTTAAGCAAATGCACTGTAACCAGAATCTCTCTAACAGCAAAATTTAGGATTAAATGTGGGGCATTCAACTATATTCAACGAATGGGAAAGTCCTGAACACATGACCAGCAGTGTTACTGTACTCTAAAGGGCACTCAAGTTTAAATGAGAGCTGTACTCAGGAAGGGGGTGGGCCAGGCTGGAGTAAACAAGCCCATCTTAAGAGTTCAGAATTCCACCCAAAAATCTTTTTCAGCGTGCAGATTTTGTACAAAGACTGATCATTTACTTCCATATAAAAGCTAATTTTTCAGTTTAATCCTAAGATTACTTAAGGATAGAATGGAAACTAATGACATCTGTGACATTTGAATGGTTTGCTCTTCAGTTTGGCCATTTAACAAACTTGCTTTCTTAGCAATTAGCAGGATAAGAAGAACCACAAGCATAGGATTCAATAATGTTGACCATTTTGGTGATCTTTCATTCCTGTCACACAATCAACAGATGGTTCAGGGGGGGGTTCCTGGACACTACAACACAAACTTAGTATTGACGGTGCCATCTTGAGGTAGTTTATACCAAGCACTGAAGCAGCCAGCTGCCAACTCATGCAACTCCAGAGTAACAAAAGCAACAGGGCAGAAGGAACTTAAGTACCCACTGGACACTCCGACCGAGCCAGTACCAGACAACCCAGGGGGGTGTGGACTGCCGGAGGAACAGGATGTCTAGATGAAAGAAACACTCTTAAAACAATCCGTCCCATGCCAGCCATACCCTGGGCGAGAATCAACAATAGCAGTAGAATAGAGATCATTCAAAGATGACCCAAAGACAAGGAGGCATGAAGCAAATGTAGAAAGACTAGCACACATGGAAAGAGCAGGAGGTCTGTCCAGAATCATACATGATGACAAACAGTCATGATCAGCCTATGGAGCTACATTAACAAAGCTTAAGTAAAATCGGCCATTTAAAGAGCGAGACATTCCAAGTTTAACCCTTTGACACTCTTTATAAACCTCTTTCGATTCAGGCCTTGTAGGCAAGAGGCCCGGGAAACACAAGCTGCAGGCTTGGTGAGCTATTCTGGGTGAGGTGATGTGTCACTTTCAATGGATGAGGAGACACGAGAACCTTCCTCACAAGTGTCTGTGCAGGAACGGCTTCTTCAGCTGGCTTTGTGAGGTGATGCACCACTGGGCGCGATCAGAAGTGGGACTTGTGCCTGGCCAGTACATCCAAATACCATTTGGTGGCTTATAAACAAGAATGACTCAAAGAGCGGGAGACCTGAGCAGCACTGACAGACTGAATGGAACCACTGAAACATACACTGCAGCCATGAAACCCACAATGGCTACATATACACTTCCCTATAGTAACATATTCCTCTCCAGAACAAATAAAACTGCCAAAATATGTAAAAGCTGAATATCACTAGTTTAGAAAAAGCAGAGAAACACACCATCTGATTATACTGCACAGGAAACTTACGTTTACATAATAAGCTCAATTTAACTTGGCAGGATCATTTATAAAAAGGATTTTTTCACAGATTTTAGGGGGAAAGTTTTTTTGGCCAAAAACGGAGGAAGTTGAACAGAATCAGGATCAACATCCCAGCAGCACTTAAGTCCATCACTTGAAACAGAGCAGCGATTAGTACACAAAGCACAAACACACAGGCTCCGCCACATGAGGCCGTTTACTTTATGCCTGGATCCATCTTGCAGACTCTGTTTGTAGCCCAGGTGTTTCAGCTAGCTAACCGCTAATGCTACTGCACTGTTGAGCCTTTCCAACCTGCAGCGCATTTGCATGAATGCTGCTGCAACCATTCATGCCATAACAGCATTATAGAAATCCTAGCATACTCAGTTATTAAAAAGAAAGGTTTGGAGACGTTACTGGACGTTACTGAATACTTCACATGAACACATGAAATAAACTGGGCTTTAATTGATGTTAAATATCCACCCCCTAGCAGGTTAAAATATCCATTATATGCACGTTAATTATGTTTATGTTATAACATGAAGGCAGGAAATTCCTGTACACACACACTGGGCACAAGTAACACAGGAATTAAACCTCTGAGGAGTTATGCACACAGTGTGGATATACTGATCTGGGTAAACTGGAGACTAAACTAAAGTCAGATTTAAATCATTTGACATTGCTACAGGTGTCTACGTTGGAAAAAAAAATGTCAATCTGTTCCATTATGTACAGGCTAAGATTTGGAAAAAAGGTGAAAGAAAAAATTAAGAGGAAAATCGAGAAATTCCTGGAGTTGAACTGGAAAAGGGCACAGCAGGTACAACACACCAGTGGCTCTGGGTCAGAAAGGCAGCGTGTCCCTGAGGAAAGACAGGCCGATGCAACCTCAGTCAGACCCATGTCACCAACATGGTGCTCTAGGAAACTACAACAGACAGAAAATAAAATGTACAGCCCCCACCCATTGGAAAACCTTTGTTTTTAGATAAACCTTTGAGACATTCTGATTTAACAGTTTGATCCATTCATAAGAATCTTGCAAGCCTACAGCCATGGCTGGAAAGGCACAATTCTGTATTTAAATATCCCTAAATATACAGAAAGTACTGGTAAGGGGCTGGCACTTTAAAGTATTTTATGTTAAAGCCCTAACAATTCTGTAAAACACAGTGACTGGACTAAGTTTACAAGAGGTTAGCTGATTCCAGTGAGCATGACAAAGAGAAAATGTTCACCTAGCTCACCAAGTGCAGCTTGGTCTGATAATCGGATTCATATTAAACGTTTATTTTATATTTACCACTCAGCTCCCGTAAATGCAGCATGCTGGACACGTTTCAGCTGCCGATATTCACGTCACCCCATTACATCCTTTACTACCACAGCCACAATCATATATATGCGGCAGCAGTTTGCCATAAGATGCATCTTCCAGACTATGTGCGGATACCCATGCATGAGGAAATGAATGGGTCAGAGACGTAAGGTGCTTAGGGTTAGGATAAAATTCTGGATGCCGACAGCGTTATTCTATTTAATCCGGTAAGCAGCATCGGGAAGATGCCGGGGTGCCGGACCTGGGCCCGGGCGAAGGGCTAGCAGTTGGACTCGGGCACATGTGTGAGGAAGCCCCCGTCCACGGGAAGCCAAATGTCACATGGCGTCTGGGCAGAATGCAGCCTAAGGAAACGTGATCGCGATGACTTTGTGACCGCCCCGTACGCTTGTCAAAACGAAACGAGATATTTGATGCATCCTTTAGGCAGAAACGCAGACCAACCACAAGTTTTACTCTGAGCCAAGCTTGAAGGAAGGAGTACGAGAGCTGACTGCGGACAGGCAGGGTGCCCGATACTGACCGAGGCGTAGGCAGGACACTTTCCTAGCTATTAATACCCATACTGCAGTTATTTTACTCTACTCTTATTTTTATTTATTTTACGAGATGAAGCAGAGCAAACGCCAGCCCTGAAGCTGCACGCCGTCCCCAGACACTCACCTTCTTCATGATACCGGTCTTCCTCTTGCTAAAAGTAGTGTACCGCCTCAACTTGTTGTCGATAAAGGCCATTTCGATTTTCACTCGACCCCGGGTCTTCTTGCCAGGCTTCGCCCCTGCGACCCCTCCGGGGACGCCGGCGAATCCTCCGGAGGACACGCCGATCTCTGCTCCCGTGGCTGCGCCCTCCATCTCCGGCCTCTCCCGCTTCACCCCTCTCCTAACGGCCCGTCTCGAACTCATAGGGTCGTCGTCGTCGCCCAGGTCAGAGTCAGCGTCAGAACCGCTGCACGTCTGGGAGGCAATCTCCCTGTCGGGCTCGTATCTGCCGCCACCGGGAGCACCGAGCCCCCCGACCGAGGCGACGCTTTGCAGGGCGGTCAGACCTGCCCCGTTACCCTGCCTCACCCCCATCCTGGATCCCATTCCTGCTCCGTTGCCCCCCAGCATCCTTGAGCCGTCCGCCGATCGCGTAGCCACGGTTGCCACTTCAATCAGCCCTCTCCTGACTGAGCCGGGTCGGAAGCCCGATTCGTGACTCGTGTTATCCCTGCCGGACGCTGACCCGTTTCCCGCTGGTGCCGACCCAGCCTGGCTAGGTAACATGTTCAGATGGCAGACCGAAATCTTTCAAAATACCAGCCAGCCGCCGGTGCCTAGTTATTTGGGGGACTGCAATAGGCACTGCACACGCAATGAGGCAAATGTAATTAAACTAGCGCTAGAAGAAATTAAAAAAAAAAAAAAAAACGCCAGGCTCCTTTCTGAACTAGTGAAATAAGTTTCGAAAGTGACGCGACCCCACAGACGCCATCCCTCAGCTCAGTCAAGTACAACCTCCTTTGCCTCCAAAAGCTGCCTCACTCTCTCCAAAAGGAAAACGCGGATTACGAACACTTTATTACTCCGCCGTCACATATAGTTCCTCCGAAAAAACTAGCACATTTCTTCGGTCTTCATTTCTGCCGTATAATAACTGTATATCTTTAGAAAAAATAATTCTATAATAACTTTTTAGCATTGCACGCTCAATCCCGCAATGTCGCCTAATAGATAAATTAACGCGGTACAAATGAATGTCTGATTTCCCCGGTCTACTTTCCTCCATATAAAGAGATATAATGTTTCCTTTTATGGCATTAGCTCTCCTTATATGGTGAGTCACTGTGCTTCGCTAGTATTGGTTACTGAGAAGCTGAGCTGCACCACCATTGGCCAAAAAAAACAAAGTTATTACAATAAATACCAAAATGGACGCGATCACCCCATACGTCATCGTAGCACCTAGTGGTTGTCTTTGAACTGATTGTAAATTATGAACTACGCGCAGGCAACTAGTGTCCGCATGAAATTTTTGCGCAAAGCGTTAACTTCATTGCGCAGATGATTTGCTATAAATCACTAAATTATAATTATATAAATTAATTATATAAATTAACTAAAAACAATTTAGTTAAATATATTCTAATGTGGTTTTTAACCCATTGTTAAATCAACTTTCATATAAATACTAAGTTCTTTTCTTTGCATAGTTTTTTCTATCCTACACTAAACTAGATTTAAACAGTGTTTTCTGTTATACAAATGCATTAGTCAAACTCATTCACACACATAAACACTTCAGGGGAAATTCATACCATGGGAACAGACACAGGCACACAAGGTGTGGACAATTCCTGTACTCAAATACACCAGTCCTACACTTATGGTTAACTAATAGCACCTCTGACTCTGTGGGTGATCTGCCTGTGAAGCCTCAGTCAGCAGGCAAGTGCCCTACTGTGCCAGTTTTGTGTTCTATCACTATTCTGTTGAGTGATGAGACCCAGCAAAGCCCAACACACCCTGAGGTCCTGGGGCATTTTTCTCTCATAATAAAGTAGTATTCTCAGGGGACAAAGCTGATGACTGGTTTTTCTGATTGATCATGGTGGCCTCTCGAATGGTTAGTGCCAACACTGAGTATTCCTTAAGGTAATCTAAGTAATGTGCAATACAAGGTAGAAAGAGGATGGGCAATAGGAAATATTCTATAGGATTAGCGCTTAGTGTTGTAATTCAGGTCACCACCTAATCCATGTTGGAAAGGTTATTTTGCGCCAGCACAGGATCTGTAAACTACCATTTCAATCAAAATGAACTAAATTTTGGTTAAGCACCAAGTTCTTGCTGTGTGCTGATTGTTCAGTCTCCTATAATCATGCACTAATGTTAATGTGAAACAGCTGGACAAGTCTTTCAATCAAGGGAACAAACCAGTCAAAGCATAAGAAGAACTGAACTACTTAGCCAAGCACAAGCCTTTCAGTTTTAAAGTTGTTTATAAAACCCGAAGTAGCTCAAAGTGTCCCCCCTAAAATGGATTAGATGGTAAACCTATTTGTGATTGACTGGTTCAGTCATGAATGGCAGTCCAGCAAGCATGTTGATTGTTTCAGCCATTACTAACTTTCCTGACAAGAGAACATCACAAAACGAATGGGCAAGGCTTGCTCTTATGCAAGATTTGAAGTGATGCATTGGAAAAAACAAGCAGAAACTGAATTTGCTTTTGAGATTTGATATAAAGGTCCAAGAGAATAGCCAATGTCTAATTAATTGACCTTGTGAGAGAGCCATTTGGAAGAAAAAAGAAATGTCATTCATAGGAATTTGAATTTGACCTTGGAATTGCAATCCAGTGGCTAACATACCAATCTTAATCACAAAGTGATTTTGTATTTGGAATCCAGGCTTAAATAGACATTCCTTACCAATTGTTTACCCATTACATTCTATTGGGTAATGATGAATGACATGGAAATTAAAAGCAAGATTTGTATGCAGGCAATACATTTGTTTTTTTTGCTGGTCTAAGTTTCTTTTAATATGACCAGCAGATAATTATTTATATAAAAACAACATTATGACATGTTAGTTCAGCGTGACAGACCAATTAATCTGTGTGTTTTTGGATTATCTCAGAAACATCACAAGCTATAACTTTATAAAATACCAGGGAACCAAAAGGGCAGAATACGTAACGCTTACATTATATGTGAATGTTGCATGCATAACAATGTTAATTCCCACATGAACAATATAGCTTGAAGTGGTATTTTTTATTTCCCAAGAGAATCATTAAATCAGGGAAGAATCTTGTTCAAATGAAGATGCTTTATTGTAGCAATAAAAGATCTATTTATAAAACATCAGTGGAGCCCAGAAACAAGACAAGTGAGATATAGTAATCTCATTGTACAATATCCTGATGAAGGTACCCATTCAGATGAAGTCAGCCTTCTTCAAAACCAAGAACCTGCTGAGATTTATTTTTTAGATCCAGCTAAACCTTCTGTGAGTACAAATTTTTATAACAATCTGTAATATATGAAATATATCAAGTTTCTATGAAAGGAATATTTTATTCTATGTACCAGTGTAATACACTTAACTAGTAAAATTAGTTAAATTGTATAATCCACCTATGAAATGAAATGATATGAAGCTAATATAGATGATTGGCCAGGAGTATTCCCTTCACTTTAGGAGAACTGGTCTCTAAATTTCCCATAGTGTGAGAGTGTACACTGTTATGGACTGGCATCACATCCAGGGTGTCCCCCTGCCCTGTGCCCTGTTACAGACTGGCACCCCATCCAGGTGTCCCCCTGCCCAGGGTGTCCCCCTGCCCTGTGCCCTGTTACAGATTGGCACCCCATCCAGGGTATCCCCAGCTTTGTCCACTGTGCTTCCTATACTGGATAAGCAGACATAGAAAATGGATGGAAATATAAAATGTTTAGCAATTTTACTAGACTGTAAACTGTGTTGTTTATATGATAATGATGAGAAAAAGATGCACATATCTGCATTTTGGAAAAATGTATAAGGGAACTTTTTACATTTAAGGCTTTTAAGATGGGGTGGTGCAGCTGTAACTACCACTGTCTCACACCCCTGGGGACCAGCGTTCAAGTCTCTGCCCCAATTCTACATGTGTGGAGTTTGCATGTTTTCCCTGTGTCATTGTGTGTTTCTTCTTGGTTCTCTAGTTTTCCCTTTACAGTCCAAAAATATGTTATGTTTAATAGGAGCTGCCAAACTCCCCATGAATGGTGTGTGTGTGCCCTACAATGAGTTGGCGCCCCCTTCTGGGTTATTCCCAGACTTGCGCCTGTATGTTTGGGATAGGCTCTGGACCCCCACAGCCCTGAACAGGATAAATGAGTATGGACGGATTTAATGATAGTTTTTAAATATCTAAAAATATTAGAGATTAATAGATCGTCATTAAATTCAGCAAACTTTTTTGCTATCCACAGTTTCTGTACTGGAAATTGCCTCAGAAGAAATCATAACTCAATATCAATTCTCATAAATCATGGAAAGTGACCTTTAGAGAAAAAGAGCAAAAAGTGTAGAAAACGTCACTGACCAAAACAGCCAAACTGAGAATTAAGCTGTCAGGCCTTTTGCATCGTTCTCCTTTTTCAAAAACATGCCAGATTATTTGGTAGTTGCTATAGAAACTGTTGAAGTGGATGCTGCTTCAAATTATATTAGATCTTTTTCAAACATGAAGGTTGTGTGTTGTAGAGGTTATGATACAAATTGACAAGATTCTGGGCTACATGTTCTCACTGGAAATTGTCAGATGCAATATCATATGGTCATGGTTGCAATAAATAATTACTCTTTCGGGTGCATAATCACACTACTTTGAATAATTGATTTTGAGAGGCATAACCCACATAATATTCTACTGCAGTTCCTCAAAATTCACTTACAAATGATTGATAATGAAATAAACTTTTCAGGTTAAATATTTTTAGATGACAATTCTGAATTCTGCATTCTTTGTTCATTTTACATTTTTCGTGAAATAAATTAAATAAATGAAATGAGCCAGACATTGAACAGGAGCTGAGCATTTAGAATCCACAGATCAGCCGTCAAGAAAACAACACTAAGATTGAGGATTCTGGAGTTTTAGATTTGTAGGTAGCTATGTTTGGATCAGAAAGGCAAAGCATGCCAGAAGGCTGCAAGATCGTTACACGATAATAAAAGATTAGTTCCTAATTGCTGGTGAGGTTGGCACGGCACAAGTTTGGAGGTTAGATTGCATGGAGTAGGGGGTAGGTGGTGGGGTGTTGAGGGTCCAAGCTAACAGTGAGGCGACAAAAGAATCTATTTACATGTGGAGATACCACAGCCATGGAGTAAGAGAACACCACTTACAGCAGATCATGGCTAAAAAGCAAGCAGCATTTCAAATAACCAAACAAGCAAAAGAGTATTTGTATATTTCTTTAACACAGAGGTAAATCAGTCCATGTGCTTTCTGCACAAAAAAATAGTATGAAGGCTCTTAAAAATAGTGGTGCTCCTCTGTTAATGAGTGTTTAAGTGGTAATGAGTCAGTGAGTGTTTGTGTCCCAATATTAGCTGGCCAATCAATCTTTATATAGCACTGCTTTAACCCAGGGTGTACAAAGTGCTTAATAGACATTAAAAAAAAAATCATTAAGAAAGACATTTGGCCCATGAGAAATTAAAATAAGCTCAAAAAAAGAAAAAGAAAAACTCACCAGAACCATAGCATTTGAACCACCTACATTCTCACTAGGAGCCTGTTGCACATGCCTCACCGGAGACTCTAGCCCCAGCAAATATCCCCTTTCTTGCTCATAATGCAGTTAAACAGACAGAGTAATTTCTCTAAGTTTTACTCTTAGGAAATAAGTTGGAATAAATTAGATTGCTAGTGCTCATTTGGTTGTTTATCAAATGTCAACGCAGTCTGCCCAATGTGATCACTGAGAGAGCCCTGTGATGGCAGAGGGAACAGGGATGGTTGCTTGGGACAGAAGTGGAGGCAGGTTTAATAAAAACAGCGGGGAGGAACAAGAGCTAAAGAAAAACAGACATTTCAGAATCAGCGGTGCGAAAACAAACATGAAAACAGCCAACTGGGGGGTTGGTGCATTTTCTGCAGAAAGAGGAAACCAAACTCAGTCGCTTATGAGTATGAGCTCGTCGCTGACCCCCTCGTCTGATGGGTTCATGGCCAAACACACATTTATATAAGATCCGTGTCTTTTAACTTTAATACAATACGATATAGGGGATCAGCAGGTCTGGCCCTTAGAGTCCTAGTGCCCGCTACATTTAATTCCAATAAACAATATGCATCCTGCACTGGGGATCGTGGTTCCGTTACGGCAATGAAGAATGTTGGCGCAGGGACTGTAGGAACTTAACGTCCTCTCAGGAAGCTTCCCTGGTTCGGCAGCCAAACATGTCTCTACGTTTGTTGTTACGACACAGAGTGAAAACTCTGCCTCAGTTACATGTACTAGATATGATGTATGTTAGGCTTAGATTTAGACAGTTGGTATGGGCGTCCCAAGTTGATTCGCTTAAATCTATGAAAGCTGGCATCTCCCAGTTGAGACTGGGAGAAAATGGACAGTAATTTCAAAGATAGCACTTCAGTAGCCAGATAATAACTTCTAGACAGATAAGAATTTGGAGACATTTTACTTACTAATCTAACTTTATCTGCATTGGGAGCAATCATTTCCACCTCTTGAAGATGGCAGTCCGATTTGTCCCCACGCTAGAATGACCCTGTCATTATGACGCGGGGAGACGTTATCGTGCCGTCTTCGCAAAGCTAATTTACACGGGAGACATTGGACTTTCAGATTATGCAGAAGTAAACTTCATTTACGTGACTCGAACCTGTGTCATTGTTACGCGTCTCACAAAACTGGTTTAACTGCTATTTTACTTTTTAAGTAAAGGATTAATTGATGATTAAATTACATAACTATTCTGGGGCCAGAGACCAGTCAGAATTACCGATGATTGGATAATTCACGGTCTTTGAATGCATGACAGCGCATTCATTTTATGTCACAAGAACAAAAGGCATCAGGCTGTGACTAAACATCGCACTCTTCTTCTACAATGGATCTTTTGCAATAAATTATTTCATACGTGTCAAATAAAACCACAGAACTCAATGTAAAGCTCAATCAGGTCTAACTAAACATAAAAATAGAAAAGCACTAAAACTCCCTGATTTAGTGCTTTAAAACACCATACGTTTTGGAAGAATAAATGTAACTGTTTAACAAGAGGATGTCATATGCCATTTGAAAGGATTTTTTCCGTTTGCACAGTCCGCCATCTACTGGTCATTTTTTACGCTACTAACGTACAAAGACCATGAAATTAATTATGTGTATTTTTAAATTTAAGGGGCTTCCCTTAACAGCTCCGAACATTACTGTCAAATTTCATTCGATGTATTAGTCTTAAGAAATTGTATTTTCTTCTCTTATCATTTACATTTATAACTCGTAACTTTATAACTCATTTACAATTCAGCGCTCCTGTGCAGCTATTTTTAATCTGACAAATAGAGCTCATTCCTTCAAACCTTCTACTCGATCCACGCACATCTGCAAGATGCTTCAGATATTTACCTGTAGTTTGCACTCTTAATCAACAGAGAAAGTTGCCAGATCTGCTTACTTTGAAGCAGGCCCGCCATGGATAATTCTCGGGCCAGGGGCAAAATTACTTTCACCCACCCCCCAGGCCCGCGACAGTTTCAGGTCCCCTTCTGAAACAGTGGGCAGGATCCCAGGCTGTACCTATAGGCGATCAGGACCCAGGCATAAATGTTTTTAACCTTTTAAAACGTCTAAAGACACCACCTTTTTTTACAAGTGATATATATATATATATAAAATAGATATAGATCTTTATTTCAGCACCTTGAGATTGTTCTAATGAATAGTGCTTTATAAATTAAATGCATAATAATAATAATCAACATCAAAAACAATCAAAGGGGTGACATGCTGTTTAAGTAAAATTAACTCTGTTGTGCTTGTGAGTAAAATTTGGCACCGTTTTCTTTTGGTTAAGATTGTAAACTCTTGTACTATTGAAAGTGGTGTAGCTCTTGTGCCAGTACTGCTTACACTTGTACCTGGGCATTTATAGGATGCTCAGCCTAGCTACAATTCCACATAGGCGACTCCTCGGCAGCATGTACATGTGTAATGTGTTATTTGCCTCACTTGTAAGTCACTAAATGAAAATAAATGCAAATGTACTGCCTCAGGCTGTGGGATTTTTATAACCACAAGCAATCTCCAAGCATGAAGCCTTCGCCACCAGCCCAGGCAGGTCACAAGGTTTTTTCATAACTGCAGCCTTATGCAAACAATCAAAATACTGTATAATTTAGCTTCTCCGTTACGGTCAGTAAAGGCTGCTGAATTAATGCACATCTCCGGATACTGATTGGAAACAGCGTATTGGGGGAGCAGAGTCACTCAAACCCTGAGCAAACTGGGAATATTTATTAAACCTACTAGCTGTCAACCGAATGACTTTTAAGGTAGCCAAATGCCTCGTCATCTAATTAGTGACGCGCATGAATGGATGAACGAGATTCCCACTGTCCCTACCT
>JAABNX020000047.1:17417020-17442137 GCA_015163995.2 Mormyrus lacerda | reverse complement strand
CTTGTAATAGATATAATAGATGTAAACCTCTGGTCACGAACTTTTCTGAACACATACAAATCGAATTACAATCAAAATTTCACATCGGTTCCTGACTATACGCTCAGGTGGTGAACAAAAGAACTGGCAAATTCTTGCATTTCTGAAAAGTTTCAATGTGCAGGAAAAGGCAAGTCACATTAGAGCGCTACTTCGTGAAGTCTGGTCCACCATCTAAATGGCTAAAAACACCAGAAGAAATCACAAGAGAGAAAACAGTAACTATGTACTCTCTTAACTGATTTATTGTGATATTATTTTGTTTATATACAGTACCAGTGACACACCTGTTTTCAATGAATTTGTCTAATTTATTATTCACGTTATAGTACAAGGCAGACATTTTTTCAACCAGCTTTCAGATGTGGCCACCTGGAATGCTTCTCCAACTGTCCTGAAGGAGTTTCGACAACTTCTGGGCATAAGTTGGCTACCTTGCTTTTACCATTCGATCTATATTATCTATACATAACTCTATATCAGGCGTGGGCAATCTTATTGCAAAGGGCCGGTGTGTATGCAGGTTTTTGGGATAACTTTTAGATCAGCTGTTCAAACCCAGGTGTGAGCCAATCAGCTGCAGTGAAAACCATCATACCCAACAGCTCTTTCTGGATAAGATTTCCCCCCCCCCCCGCTCAATATGGTTTAGGGCAGGAGTGGGGAACCTGTTTCATAGAGGGCTGGTGTGGATGCGGGTTTTTGGGATGATATCTCAATAAGCCAATGACAATGGATCCCCAGGACTGGAGTTGAGCGCTAACTGCTTTATTATTGGCCGATTGAGAGGTCATCCCACAAATCTGCACCCACACTGGCCCACCATGGAACAGGCTCCCCACCCCTGGTTTAGTGTGGGCCAGGTCATCTGTTGCAGCACACCATGGTCCAGGGGGACAGCATCACTCTTCTTGTTCACAAGACAATACATAACCTCGAGATTCAGTATCATGTTGAAAACCAAATGATTTTTGGTGAATAGTGTTCATTTTTGACAGGTACTGCAGGCCCAATACTTGTTTCAGATGGTTGTGTTGCAGTCCTGTTACATATTGTTCACAGGCGCTTTGCACATGTATATAAATCAAATCAAATTTATTTATAAGCACTTTTTAAACAACAGGAGTTCATCCCAAAGTACTGAACAAAAAGAAAACAACATAGAATCAACATAAAACAAAGAAAATAAAAGAAACCAATAAAAAGTCAGTAAGCAATGACACTATAAGAGAAAGTAAAACCTGGAGTAATCACAGCGAGCTAAAAGCGAGTGAATAATAAAAATGCATTTTAAGACGGGATTTGAAAATACAGTGAAGGGGCCATTCTGACAGTTTTGGGTTAGGACAATGAAGGCACTATCACCACTCTGCTTCAGCCTAGACTTCCGGGCACTCAGTAAAGACAGATGAGCTGACCTACGTGATCTTGGTGGTGTGTAAGGAGTTATGAGATGGTGATGTATGAAAGGGCCAGTCCATTTAAGGCTTTGAAAGTGAACAGGAGAACCTTGAAGTTTCCATTGTTGCCACTTGGATGAAAAACAATGATCTCTTTCTTACTTTCATTGAAATTTTAAAAATGTAAGGCCAACCAGGCCTTTATGTCCTCCAGGCAGTCCAGCAAAGGTCTTAATTGATTATTATTGGATCACTGTAGTGGGAAGTAAATTTGAGTGTCATGTGCATAACACTGAAAGGACACACCATGTTTTCTTAGAATTGAGCCTAATGGAGAATGTACAGGGAAAAAAGCATAGGCCCCAGGATAGAGCCCTGGGGGACTCCACAGGGGAGAGGAGCTGAAGAGGAAACACAGTCTAAACCCTGTGTCCAGCCCCCGTTTCATACTGTCCTGCGTTTGGCACTTTAAGTATTATGAGACCCTGCCCATCGCTGCTATTGCACCATGGTCCAGGGGGTGCATTTAGTGCCACAGCATTCCTGAATGTAGGTGGTATGACAAAGGCCACTTGACTTAAACACGGTTTATTTGAAATGCACCCTCCTACCTGAAGGATTCACTGCAAAAGAAAAACTGGCTGCTTTGCAGTAGGTTAACATAATGGAGCCCAATGAAAATGCATCCAGGCTACGGTCACTGATTTCCAGCTACATTCATACCTAAACGTTTCTGAAAGACTTTAGTGATTTAATCTAGACCTCAGAGAAGCAGCAGAGCCAAAAAGCCAGGACCCATGTATTAAAGTAACCATGACCCATGCAGACAGATCGCACAGGGAACACTAAACACAGGCATTGTGCTTTTGTTTTTATTTAGTGAACCTTTATTGTGAGAGCAGCAGTTACAAAACATGGCTACTGTATCCCAGTGCAGGAGCAGAGAAGCTAAGTGTCAGCGCCCAGCAGTCAGATTACGCACAACTACCAGGTGTGTATTTTGCACATTCAAAACCAAGAAAAGGCTAAACTTGAAAAAAGTATTAAAAAATTACATTTAAAAAACAAACAAGATGCATCCGCAGTTCCAAAGACTGAATATCGGCACAGAAATCCTTCATTCACCAGGCACCTTAACTATTGATGTAACGGTGGCCTACAGTCATACCAGATCTCCCCTTCCTGTCTTCATAAAACACATTCTGATTACTATAATATTTGTAGTATTACAAAATGCCAAATACATAGAAAAATGTAAAAAAATCCCCCTCCCCCCCAAAATAATAATAAAAACAGTATAGTTCTTGGACAAAAACTGATATTGAAAAACAGGACCTTCACAATAAATAAAGAGGCTCCTGAAAATCCTTCTAAAATACAAAAAAGAAATAAGAATATATATATGTATATAAAACAATACAGCCTCCCAACCCCCCCGTTTAAATGTGGTTAGTGCATGGATTTGTACATTATAAACAACAGCGGCTGGGACAGTGTTCGCCGGATCAGGCGTGGAAGAGCATCCCTGTACCGTGGATGTATCTGCCATAATCAATGGTAAAGTAAAAGTAAATGAAGAGTTATTCCAGACATTGCCTGCATTGGCAACTGCGACCATCAGCAGTCTGCCAGAAATACATGTCCGGTGAAAAATGCCAGGCTCACATAAACCTAACCGTCCCGTCACACTGACACACACAAACAATTCAGAGGGGTAAGATGTCCTCTTTGAAAAATAGGCACTCTGATTCTGGCGTCCAGTTCTGTGACATGGATATTATTTTAAGCAGAACACTTTAGTTACAATTAACACTAAATCTAACTAATACAGTTTTAAATTTCCTACTGCTGTCACCAGCACACGTGACCCAGAGCCAAAGTCTCAGTCACATGTGGCTGCACATTCGGTTGGCTGATCCACTCCTGGCGGTGGGGGGCGGGGGCAGGCCACAGCTGTGTCCCTTAGAGGTAGATCCAAAGGTTTCATGAGGCAAGGATGAAAAGTATAATGATATCGTAAAAGAATTTTGAAACCTCTGGAGTCACGTGGCCAGAAGACATAAATTATGTTTAGGTAAATTAGGTTTGGTGCGCTGGGATTTCGTCCGATGTCTAACCCATCCACTACATCTATATAAAAACAGATGGGAATACAGTCTCTGTGATTGTATAATCCATGTCCATCTCCTTCTCCTCCAAGAGAGGTGGAGTGGTTCTCCGCATGATCACACTTTGCTATCAGAAGGCACCTCCCCCAGGGCATTGACCAATTCGCTGAAAGAGGGTCGTTCCTTTGGACTACAGGCCCAGCAGCGAACCATCAGCTTGTAGACCTTGGAGGGACAGCCCTCAGGATTGGCCAGTTTCAGCTTCCCCGCCTGTAGACCTGTGAGAAACGTAAGAGTGCAGGGTGAAGAGAAGGTGGTGGGGGTACAGAGCGCAGGGTGAGGAGAAGGCGGCAACACAGAGCACGGGAGCGAAGAGAAGGCAGCAGCGGTGGCACAGAGCCCGAGATAAGAAGGCGGCGGCAGCATAGGCACAGAGCGTGGGCCGAGGAGAAGGTGGCGAGGGCACTGAACGCGGGGTTTAGGGACAGGCCTTCCTAACAGTTTGTCATCCCACACATATAATGAAACAGAGTGATTTCAGCCAACATCACTGTTTGTCCTGATTACATTTAAGTACCAAAATCGCACAAAGATGTGCAAGAAAATCAAAACCCTTAAACCTCTGATTAGGCTTTTATCCTATTTTTGGACAAATGTAACTCTATAAAAGCTTAGATTATGACCATGGTAATAAATATTCCCATTCTTTTCATCGTGTTCCAGTATCTTAGGAACCGTGGAGGACCAGCATCAGGAAGACGTTAGCCTCAGCCAGCTGCTGATTGGTCACGGTTAAGATAGTTTTGCGGACACTGGTTTCATTGTCAACCAACTAGCAAACATTGTGGCAAGTGACCCGCTACGCTGAGGATCCGGCCTCACTCTGACTTGAGCGAGCCAGCAGTGCTGCAGAGACACACGCACGCTGATGTCGAAAAGCCAGGCTTTGCCCCTGGTGGTTTGGTCAGAGCAGGGATGTGATGAGTCAAGCTCTTCTAGACCGGATCGTTCACCAGATGTGACATGACTGAGGGAGGGAATTCCTCTGTGGTCCAGAGAGCACATCTGTCACCAGGCTGTGATTTACTGGTTGCCATGGTGAGGGTCACATTATCCAGCGGCTACTGAGCTTTCATCATCTAATAAAATTAGTTCCCAAGGTAAAATGGGGGCTGAGAGTCTAAGAACCTTGCATATTGCTAGTTAGGAGGAAAACAGACATTGACTGGGAGGAGCAAACGAACAGTGGAGAACGTGCAGAACCACGAGAGGTGCTCACCCTCCAGAACCTCATCGTCGCCGAGCTTGGTGTAGGGCAGCTCCCCGAGGCTGAAGACCTCCCACATCAGCACCCCGAAGGACCAGACGTCTGTCTTGGTGGAGAAGTCGTCCTCAAAAACGGACTCCGCCGGCAGCCAGCGCAGCGGGATCCAGGCCTGCCGGTAGTGGAAGTACTCGCTGTGTGCAGACAAACACCAGAACATGTTAAGCGGGGCGTCATACATCTGCTCTCCTGCTCGCCGCCTTCACTGCCCTCCATGAATGACACTTCGTCATATGCTTTAAATACTTGTTTTATTTGTTTTGGAGGAGTATGCAGACAGTCCTGCTCAACTTATGCTTACAACACAGGTCAGGGGAAGTGCAAGATTTGTGCATGCAGCTATATGACTGTAAATCTAGTGCATGCAAAAATCCATGCAGATTTATAAACCAGCAAAAAAAAAAGTAAAATGTAAATGACACAATACTAGGGATTAGCCATCATATTATCACAAACATTCTTGCGATTTCAACATGACGTGCGACATGAAGTTCATGGACTGACTGCATAAATGCATCAAAATGGTTGTTCGAAACCACCCATCTATCCACAACTTCCATAAATGCTTATCAGTAGACTGAAAACCAGTGGGCTGGGAGCCTTTGCCCAGCAGCCTAGGGAACAAGGCTGAGGATACCCTGGATGGGATGCCAGTCTAACAGGTACTTCCACTAACAATCACACACTATCAGGAATTTAGACACACCAGCTAATCAAACCGCATGTTTTTAGACCATGGGAGGAAACTGAGAGGGAATGGTATTTAAAAACAAAGTATCCATTTAAATATTCACTTTTCTCCACCAGGGGGCAGTCCTGACTGAGTCACCGCTTTCTGGTTTAACTGAAAGTGACACAGAGGTAGCTTGTTTTAGAGGCAGGTTGTTCTGCCACATAATGTAAAAAAGTCATTTAGGGAACTGGAATCGGAACATTAATTCTGGACTGTAGAATTTGTACTGATAACCCAAGAGTTACCAGTGATTTGGTTGACTTCAATGTTAAATACAAACTTCACCTTTTTTTCTTCAAGACAAGACCGAAGAAGACACTTTTAGCCCTTTAACGCCAGCGCTGGTGCCCATGCCTAAAATTCGGCCCAGTCGTTGCATTTGCACCAAAAATAACAGTGGTGCCGAGCCCATTTTTCTGGCCCTGAAAGACTGCTGGACCAGAGTTGGGAGCGTGTGATGTCAAGAGGCAGGGTCAGAGTCTTCAGAGTGGAAAGCAAAAGTTTACAAAGCAATGCGGAGTAAATTGGTGACTCAGGTGTTTTTGTGTGTTGGATACGTGTTTTAACTAGGGCTGCTTCATTTTTAAACTTTTTTGTACAGCCAACCCATTTTTTGTAATGACAACTCAGCTAACTCATAAGTTACCATTAGAGTTTGACTTTGGTATACTATTCATAACTTACAGCCAACTGCTTTGTTACAGGAATGAAAATGACAGGCTATCTTACGTTAAATTTACCTGTTGTGTCTTTCGTGTGCTTGTTTTAACAGAGGTGAATAGAATGCAGATGGACATATATTTATTTATTCAACATGAAAGATATACATAATTCTTGATTATTTCTATATTTGTAAAATAAGTCTACTGAAATGTTTCGTTCTTTACTTGTCTTCACTCTCCCTATTAAAGAAATTAATTTTTGCATATGGCACAGTAGTTCCTTCAGCATCCCCTTCTTATTTTATGTTCATTTGCGCCGATTTGACGAGAAATTACTATGCATTTTAAATATTATATGCTAATTTGTACTTCTGTTGCGATATAACTTAAAATGCACAGTAATTTCTTATAGCAGCAAAAACTTATGAACATAAAAAAGTACGCATTTACACTGTTATAACAATCAATTGCCACATGTAGAGCTTTTAAAGGTTAACGTAGGAAATTCAGAAATTTTGAATGAACTGTGTTGGGTTATACCCAGGAACAACAGCATATAACACTAAAAAACAATGTAAGCATTCAAAAAAATCTTTCATTCATACCATCTGACACGGTGCTCCATTTTGTCTTCACTATTGAAACAGTATCCTTCTCACAGCAACACGCACACACTGAAATCATTGTTCTATCCTTTCGGCACCAAGTGCAGTGTGAATGCAAGATAGTTTTTGGTGAAGCCAATGTGAGTTCCAGCCCAGCTCTGGCCAAGCAACTGCACCGGCATCCCCCTCGCCCTGTCCCATCCCAACCACCTGCATCCCTGTACTCCCCACCACCCATAACTCTCCCCCCCCCCATCCCCACTGCCCATACCAGAGCCTTGTCCTCCTGCCCCAACACCATCCCCAACGCATTCACCTGTTGTAGACGTCCTTGCTGAGGCGGAGGGCGGACACCTTCACCTGGCGCTGGCTGCTGATCAGGCAGTTACGTGCAGCCAAGTCCCTGTGCACCAAGCGGTGGTCGGCCAGGTGCTCCATGCCCTGAGCCACCTGGGCACAGATGGCCACCTGGGGGACAACATGAGACAGAGGACAAGGTGGAGCGTTAGGGTTTGGGTCTAATGGTGGGATCAGTCTACTGACTATGAGATTCAACAGGCTACCTTCTGATCATGGGCAGACTACTAATTCAAAGAACCACACACCTCCCCAAAGAACTGATTTGGCCAAGCAGTGTGATTTCCAAACACTTCAACTACTCAGTTTTTTGGCTCTGTGTGCATTTCTATGTGTGTGGGTCTGGTACAGAAGAGGGTCAGGATCTGTGTGTGTTTAGAATGGGAGGTAGGACATTTACATAATAATGTCTCTCTAAGGCCTTAGCGGCTATTACATCACAGAGGACAGCCATCAGCTACAAGTGTCCTCCACTACTTCTGCTATTTATAGGTCTTAGAGTGATCATTTCTTGTCCTTCTTTGGTGGATGGAACCGGATTTCCCCCCCGAGCATGTGCCGCTGGGCAGGGTAATGGCTTCCAGGCACACCCACCTTCTGCTTGGTGCTCAGTGGCTGTGGCTTCATCTTGTCATCTTTGCTTTTGGAAATCCTCAGGAACTGCTTCAGGTCCCCCTGCGGATGAAGGAGAGGGATTAGGGCAGACATGTATAGGCTCCATGCATTCTCAACAGGTGAGTACTAATCTGAGGCGGATAGAAGGCAAAAATCCACCCCCATGCTCTGTGAGCGCGGGTATGGAGGCACCAACCAGGTCCCCGTATTCCAGGATCATGTAGTGGGGCTCTGCCTCCCGGCAAAGGCCCAGCAGCCGTGCCACGTTGGGGTGACTCAGCTTGCCGAACATGTCGCACTCGCGCCGGAAGTCCAGCTGCAGCTGCTCGTCTCGCGCCTGCAGGCTCTTCAGCAGCACCACTGTCTCAGCCTCACCCTCCTCAATGCCCTGGGCTCTGGCCAGCAGCACTTCCCCGAATTCTCCCTTTCCTGGATGCAGCAGAATGGGCACATGACTAATGTGTGTTTGAAAGAGCAGACCTGCTGGCAGAACAGCTGGCATGATCACAGCAAGCAGAGATCCCCTCTGATCACAGAGAGATCACACAGAGCAGAAAACCTCTCAGCCTTACAGCTTAATCACTAATATTGAAAATTTTGAACTTAATTATTTTTATTTCAAATTTGATATTTCTAAGCTGTTTGTTGTGTCAATCTTGCAATATCATCCCTTGGGATGGATAAAGTTATTTTCCCTAATTTTACATTAATGTTGGTGAAAGAATTACATTCTCAAAATGTGTCTGGAGAGCATCACAGGAACTTATGTAACAACTTGAGACCTTAAATAGTGATGCAGAAAGCCTTGTGAAAAGTCAGCATTCCCAAGAGTGATGTTACCCCAGACATTTCCTATTGTTTCTACAAGATCATCTCTATGTTGTAATTAAAACCAGAATAAGTACAAGATTGAGTTGGGGGGATAGGGAATTCCAGTATATGACCGCAAGCCAAGAGGTTTTAGCCAGTGCTGACATCCTTAGCTGCGCCAGGATGGTGGTGGGGGGGGGGTTGGCTTCCTGCAGAGACTCTTGACTGCAACCATGTAGGAGAGAGTTTGATGGGGGGGGGGGGGTGGTGGTGCATAGATTAATATTTTAAATACAAAGGTCTATTTATTTGGGGGAACAATGGAGTCAAAATTATACACTGGGAGCAGATGCCCACCTTCATCTCCCCATCACCCAGTTTCCTATGCCAGCCCGACAGTCTATGTTGGTCCATTTAGGAGAATGATGTTCTGCATGTATGCAGGTGTGCCTGCAGGAATCATATTTCTGCAGTAGGCTGTAACACTGCTGATTAACAGTATGTGCCGACATAATAAACGAGTAGCATACTTAATGTGCCTGAATGATTGTTATTCATTTCTTCAGGTCACATTCATTTGTTAACATGAATCTTATACAGCCAGATAAAGGGCTCAGCATCCTTCAGGACACAGACATTTACCAAGTGTGGTGATGGTGTGCAGCTTTTCCCGAGGAAAGTGCAGCTTGTCATTGCTGCTGTGCTGCTTGCTAGCCGTGGCAGCGGTGCCCAGATTAGTGAAGGCCACTTCGTCCTGGATCTCAGCCGTCGTCTGGCCATTCTGTTGCACAGCACCCCCTAAAGGGCACAGCACAAACTGCATTAGACTGCGTCTATCCAGGCAACGTAGAATCATCCAATGGAACTCTCCCTGGTCTAAGGTTTTATAGTTCACTGAAAATCTCCAGACGAAAATGATCTGCTTTCAATATTACAGGCCTGCTTTCAGTAAAAAGAGCAAAAGTTTCCAAATTTAAAAGCTGCTTGGAACAAAAAACAATTATATCTGTGGGGACCAACAGCTGATCCTACAACTAAAATCATTCTACTATTCGACTCTCAGGCTGTAGATGGCGCTGCTGCAATGGCGGGTGCAGGGCACCACCCCATGTTCTGATCCTTGAGCGACACCCACCATTGAGGCACTCCATCTCGGGCTCCTCCCGGTCTGTGCTCTTCTGCAGCCTCTTGGCGTTGCGCCTCTTCTTGCAGTAAAACATGAGGCCCAGCACGACGATGATGTAGGCCACAGCCGCCCCCACCGATAGCCCGATGGTCTGGATCATCTTGTATGGTGCCTTCTCGTTCTCCTCAATGGGCTGCTGCACCGGCTTCTCTGTTGGGGAGACGGAGCCATGGAAGAGACCCTTACACATCCATCTAAGGTCCAAAAACAGCATATTCTGGCCTCTGTATCCTGATATTGAACTGAGAACAAGGCACTTCATTTTAGCGAACTGAAAACACAGGACTCGCCAGTTTATCACAGGTCAATAATTATTCCAAGTGCACTCCTTACAAATGAATGTCCGTTTAGTATACTAAGATGACTTCTAAGGACAGTTCTGGTTCTGTTGGACTTTCTCCATGAGAACGAGGTACAATTTCTTCCTTTTCTGAGAACGCCAGGCAACATTTGAGTCGTCACACGGAGTGACCACCATTGCATGACACTCCTGCTTACTGAATAAGGGTCTCAGTCAGGGCACAGAACACCCACTGTAGCTGCTGGTTTATGAACTATGTCAAAGGTATACAGCAGGGGGTGTTTAGAAATGTTTGTTTCTTCTCCCGTTTTGGTATAAAGGCATGTAGTTCTGTAGGTCTTAGTGGTTATCAGCCAAGACTAACCCACAACGTAGAGTTCTGCCAGTGTGGAGCGGATGTTGCAGCTGTTTCCCGCGATGCAGGCATATTTTCCTGTGTCCTCTGTGCCGACATCATGGATGACCAGGGAGCCGTTCGGCATCTTCTGGAACCTGTGATGTGGGAGACCGAAAATAAGAACACCAGAAAATTTCAAAGAATCTGATCTTTGGAAGTTCCGAGCCTATCCTAGTACTGTGGTCAAAAGGATTTAAAGTATGGATTCTTAAAGAGTAAAGAGGCTCAATACTATTTTTTTTGGTATTGATTCTACAGCCTGCACTTCTAGTGTGCTCTAAACTCTGAGGCTCATAGGTCTAGGTGTGTGGATTGGTAGCCTAAGTGTAGCATCACACACGGGGTGTTACTTAGCTGACTGGTTTAGAAGTAACAGCTTTCACCACTGTGCTTTAACAATAAAGAGTGTAGCCGGAATGATGTCTGGAAATACTTTGACAGGGGTTTACGAAAGCTTGCACAGTTTTTACTGCAAACAAAACTTCAGCACACTTTTACTGAGTTACATTATATAATGTGAGTGTTGAAAATGGTATAATTTCAATACTTTTCTTCGTATCGTATCCAAGTGCAAGGGATGCCAGTGTTTCACCCTTAGAGCTGGATTTGTTCAGGGAAATAACATATTTGTATCTATGCCAGGAACAGCCCAACAACAATGACTTCAAATGAACACCAACCAGGTTCACAACAGACACCTGCATTGTTTCCCAGAAGCAGCGATGAGTGACGCATCATCAGGGCCAAACACCAAACGAGCCCTGATCTCTGCCTCAAGCAGTTATAAGCAGGTGTGGTACAGTCTCTCCCAGTCATTGAGGGTTGTGCCCAAGCAGCAGCGCCTCACCTGCTTGTGCTGGGGTCCAGAAACTTATCCTTGATTCTCCACTGGATGTAAGGCTCAGGGTCACCAGTAGCCTGGCAGTGGAGAATGGCTGTGTGGCCCTGGTACACCGTGGTATTCTCCGGTCCAAGCTTAAACTGAATGTACTCTGCAATACAAGAGGAGCCCAGTGTCACAGTGTGGGACTGGCCCTCCCTCCCGCCATGGAAGTTATAAAGTCTAGAGGCAGCAAACCATAAGAGGCCAAGATTCTAAATTTTCTGCTTCTTCTGGCCTTTCAGTATGACTGTCTACAAACAGACTTGCCGTAACACTAATGCAACACAGGTCCCTTCATCAATGTCTGTAGGTGCAGCAGGATGCAAAACCTAATGCTCATTTTGGAAGGTGAGAGTGCGCTAGGGGCCAGGTCCTGGTGTCCAGAGGGAGAAGATATCGAATAGATCAAAAGGACCTGAATACCCTACAGTTAATGGCTCCTGCTGCCTGAACCACGGACCTCTGTCCCATTCATCAGAGTCACCATGACAGTGGGGGGCACCAAGTGCCTGGGGCCCATAAGGTGAGCAGCTGCGGCTGGTGAGGCCTGCAGAGCAGACTGTGCGGCCACAGCAGCCAAATAAACCCTATCTGGTGTGTCTGGCAAAGAGGAGAACATATTCTGCTATAGCACTGTTTCCCAATCTGGTCATCAGGAACCCACAGATGAACCGCATTTTTGCTTGCTTCAACCGCCCTACCAGGAGCTCGGAGGGAGCAAAAACATGGACCGTCTGTGGGTCCCCAAGGACCGGGTTGGGAAACACTGTGCTAGGGCCTCAATTCCTCACCACCAAAAAAACTAACATACATAAGTGTGTGTATATGTGTGTGTAAAAACAGATAATAAAATGGTTGTTGATCATGTGACGTTAGTATTTCAGGCTAATGATCCTGAACACTGATGGATAAATTTCACCTCAGAGTACCAGAGCTATCAGTTACTGTTATTAATCAGAATACTTTATTAATCCATGAGGAAATTATGCGGTTACAGTTGCTCCAGGACAGTAAGAAAGTAATCAACAAGTTAAACAAATATTAGTTTCTCTTATGTTCACATTTAATACTTGACATTTATTTCCCATTATAGCTGCACAGCACTGCTTGGAGGAAGAAGCATGCAGCAAATGAACCCGTAGCCTCCAGTTCTACAATACTACTACTAGAGGCACTAATCAGCCATTGGAACAGATGAGCATTACTGTGAATTATAACTACTGCAAACTTGCTAAAAACCCCTTCAACAAAATTAAAATCCATCTAATGTTTCACCTACCCCACAGAATGTCTGGGAACCAGAGAGCCAGTTACCTGCTACAGCAAAGTGGACCGGCGCACGGATCTCCCCCTGCAGGCTGTTGGAGGCGATGCATGTGTAGTTTCCCGCATCGCTGCGTCTCACTCTGCTGAAGTGCAACGTGCCACCATTCTGCTCCACATGGGGGGGGATCGCACTGCCGTCTGCAGGGGGCGACAGAGAAGAAACTTTGCGTTAAGTAGGGAAGCTTCACAGCTACATGACTGCAGGAATTTGGGGATTGATCGTGTGAAAGAACTGATGAAATTCACTGCATTGTGTCCTGACCCAGGTGGAATCTGCCCCCTTTGCCTGTCAGACGCCGACTCCCTTGTCACTGTGCTTGGGCTGCTCAAGCCCAACAGGCTGCAGTCAGAGCACAGACAGAGCCACCCTGCCCAATGTCCCACCCAAGGCCACCCCCAGAGGTGTCACGCACCTGACATGGTCCAGCGGATGGTGGGCTTCTCCCGACCCTTGGCTGAGCACTGCACAGTGAGCGCTTTACCCAGCTCCAAACACTGCAGCGGCTGAGGGGTGGGGGTGAACTTCAGCTTCTCTGGGGGAGGGCAAAGAGGCCGCAGGTCACCATGTTTACCTATCCTTTTTATAGCTGGGTATCTTATTACATTGCCTTGAGTTTTTAACTCAAAGATGCCACGACATGTGTTTTGGAGCTTATGTAAACATGTCTAAACTATTTAAATAAACTAACAAAAAAATCCAATGACAATGAAGCCAACATTTTCTAAAATGTCCAGGCATAGTATTGCGGACTGGAGCACTCTACAGGCCGGCTGACTGCAGGCGAGCACAGTATGAATGCTCACCTAGCACCAGGACACGGGCGAGAGCCTGCAGCATCCCTCCCTGCGTGCGACTCTGGCAGCTGTACACCTGGCTGTCATACACCTCCACGCTGTTGATGCGCAGCGTGCCATTTGGGAATAGCTTGAAGCGTGTGTCCTGAGGGAGAGGCAGAGGAGGGACAAAGGGGGTTAACAGGGAGAACAGATGACATCACAAGGTCGGGGAGTAGTAGCTGGCAATAGGAATGAGGGAAACACATGCCCATTCCTGTCCACATCAGCACTGTTTTGGATGCGAGCATGTATCAAGTGTCTGACATTGATACTCCTGAACATGCCGCGTTTCAGATGTAGGGATAGAGACCTGAGATGGGCAGGATTCAGGCAATGAACGTGCTACCACACCGTTGCTATGGCACTAGTGAAGAACCAGCATCACTAAGGCCTACACGGAACACTATCAGGCTGGGTAGGTGGGGGGGGGCGGGGGGGCAATCCAGCCTCACCTCTGTGGTGATGGGGGCCTGGTTCCGGTGCCAGGTGACGACGGGGTCTGGGGTGGCCGTGGTGTGACAGTGCAGGTACCCCGGGCGGCCCTCCTCCAACTGGCTGTCCTCAGGCTTAGTGACCCACTGCGGGGCAGCTGCCACATACACATGGAGAAAACAAACCCCTTCAGCTCAGAGCAACCCAGGAGACGCCAGTGAGGAGCCAGTCAAGGAAGGGGACAATGAGAGCACACCATGTCGCTACTAGAAACACGCCCCCTCCTGCAGGTCTGCATTAAGGAGCAGGGCCTGTGTGTATAAGAACATCCCCTAAGAAAACCCTCCACAACCCATAACAACTCAGCTTTTATTCGGCAATTCAGACACCTACAGTTAGTGCCTAAATCAATATTTTTCAACCCGATCCTCGGGGACCCCCTGACAGTCCACATTTTTTCTCCCTCCCAGTTTCTTGCCAGACAGTCCACATTAGCCCAACGGGAGATGGAGAAAAAACGTGGACTATCTGGGGGTCTCCAAGGGCCAGGTTGAGGAACACTGCTCTAAATTACCAATAAAGTATGACAGGTTGTGTGTATGTGGCCTGTGGGACTGGCATCACATCCAAGGGGTTCCCTTAGCTCGTGCCCTCTGCTGCCTGAGGACAGATGCATGGCCGGCCCAGGAGTAACTTTAACTCCGCCCTGTCACTCCTTTTCTTATACTGGGTCTCAGAGATGGAAAGTTCAGGTCCAGAAAGTAAAAATCCCGACCAAGATTTTGTTTCAATCAACCACAGGAGTACAATGAGGCAGAGCTACAGAGTACTCACCCTACTTGGTTGAAACTAAATCTTGGTCTGTATTTTTACATTTTGGATCTGAAATTTCTACCTCTGCTTGGTATGATGTAGGCAGAGCACAGAGTCTAGCTATACGGGGAGCTATGGGGGCTTGTGTGGGGGTCGCAATCTGGAGGGCGCTCATACTGGCCACGGTGATGGTCAGGAGCTGCTGTCTCTGGCCGGCCTTGTTACGGGCGAAGCAGATGTAGTCTCCCGAGTCGCCGCCCTGGGTGGGGCTGAAGACCAGCTCCAGGCCGTCCTGTCGGACACGGCCCTCAGAGGGCAGTGGCGAGCCATCCCGCTCCCACCACACGTCCGGCTCAGGATGGCCACGGGGAGGCCTGCAGGCCACGCGCTGCATGGTATCCACTGCAAAGGTCTTCGTCATGGGCTGGCCCATGTCCTCGAGCTCTGCGAGAGCGGGTTGGGCAGAGCGAAACGCAGAGAGGGACCATAAAGAAGGAGTGCAGAGGAGGGAAAAAAACAGGAATCAGATAGTAGGAGGAGGGGTTCACATGACACATAGAACTCAAACATCTCGCTTGTATGAGACCTTCATTGTCAGCTTAGTGGTAAAAGGGGTTGCAGTAAATCTACTTTTATTGTGCAGCACTGAGATTTTGGTGATAAAAAGTGCTTTGGGGAGCAAATGTATAATTAAGGCAGGCAGAATGTAGTCAGAGGTGCTAAGTGATGATTCATATCCGCTAATTCAGAGCTCTTCACCACAAGCCCTGCAAGCTGAAGCTTAAGGGCAGACTATCACTGTGGTATAAAACCACATTAATCACTGCAATCTGTGCAGGAAGGCGCCTGTTACTCCCAAAGGTCAGCCTACATGCGTTTGATGTTCGATAGCCGTTCTGGGAACCATGCTCAGATTGTGACATACAGCAGGACCACACCAGGTTCTGCTAGGAGAAAAAAAGCTGGAAGCTATTTGGAAGAATCCTTCCCTGTTGCTCAAAACCCAGAACCCCGAGGGCAAAACACCATCTAAGACTAATGGATTAAGGTCTGATTTTTAAGGGATAAACGCACTTAAATGGAGCTATGATCCGACTGGCTAAAGTGGCAAATGCTACTTATAATAGCTTTTCCTGCATCAAACAAGTGGAAAACAGTAATTTAAGGCTTCAGTTAAACACAATGGTGTTTAGGTGGGTTTCAGGTTGAGGATGCAGGGATTGTATGTGTGCAGTTGGGCACAGGACATGGGTGGCAACATTTAATGGAACTTTAACAGAATCTTTTTAGCCTAAAATATTCCCTCCAAATTACTTCATTATGCTATTAGCCCTGACCACAGTGCCGATTTTGGATTTTAATGCATTTTGTTCTTCACATGTTCAGGCCAGGTTAACTGAATATTCGTCACTCTTTCCATAGAGACCTTTCGAGTTGCCAAGGGGATAAGGAAGTGTGCCTTTATCCTTCCATAGGAGTGTGTCTGTGTTTGGCCCAGTGTGGGCGTGTCCAGCTTCGTTCTCATACCAGCCAATCGCAGGGTGGCCTGCAGGGTGACGGCAGGGCCCCGTGTACCATGGGCCACGCACTTGTAGAGTCCCGTGCTGCGGGGCTTCACCTGGGTGATGAGGAGGGTGCCGTTGGTGAAGACAGCCACACTGCGGGGAAGGAGGGGGTTACGGTTAGCCTGGGCTTTTACAAGCTACTCATGAGGAACATGAACCAATGAGTCAGGCTTTGCATGTACTCGTCACCTTGCAGTAGCTTAATTATCAATAAATTTTATTATCAAAGGGATGAAACAATGTCACATGCTCAGAATATACTTTATTCACTTTGAGCCACCCATATTAAATACCGAATTATCTGCAGCTATTTAAAGCACCACTGAAACAGAGTAATGTGTTCTATTTAAAGCAGGCTGATATGATTTATGGTTCACCTGTAATAGGCACAGTACTGTAATTTATGGACCTTAAATACTAGTGCAGGAGCCGAAAAAATCCAGCACTAGCTGTTAGAGTCATAATTACTATGAATCTCGGCACTGCAAAAGGGAGCAAAGACTGAAAACTTTGCATACACACATTTGTAAACCCCGGGGTGGGAACAGGCTATGGAATGAGAGAGAAACACACACAAACTCACAGGCTGAAATCAGAGCCTGCGCCCTGCATGCTTGCTGATACGGAGGGAAAGCAATGGGCGTTCTGGCAGATTTTAAACCTCTGCAGCTGTCCCTCCACCCCCTGATGGGCGTGACTGCTGATGACAGGTGACTGAGACAGACAGATGCCATGTCAGGTCAGCTGCAGAGACTAACTGGCTTAAAACCAGCCGATTCAGCCAATTGCATGCGAGAAAGGCAGGTCACTCCCATCGAGGGCTCTCAACCAAAAGGCAACAGCTGGCCAAGCTAATGAAGCAGGGCCAGCCAGCCCAGGATGTGCCCCTCATATCAAACCTATTCCTTTTATCCGTAAGGTATCAGAATAATCCAGTGTAATTCTCTGTAGAAAACAGAAAACTATGCAATTTGTTTAAGATGTGAGCAAAAGTGTGGTTGTAACAATGAATCAGACTATAAAATACAATTCAAAAATGTCCACTTTGATAACATAAGCATATAAGATCACAACAAAACTCGAACTCTGCAATCTGACATGCACCACAAGAAAACAGTTGGTTTTACTAACGATACACAGAATCTATACATATATTCCTACATAATAAATATAACTATTAATATATTAATTACTACATAACAGATCTTACATGAAACAATGAACCTCGTGCCTTTTCTCTCTGACATATTTTATTCACCAGCTTATACCGTAGTCAGTCAGTTCAGTCCAGTCCCCAAACAAAACCCATTACACATAGAGCTGTCACCACTGACAACACAATACTCTGAGTGCCTGCCTACAACAGCAACACCTTAGCCACTTCAGCATTAGCTGCTACGCTCTTCGAGTCCCCAGCTTCACTTTTCAGCATCACTGAGATGGGCAGAAGCTTGACAGGATGTCGGTCAAATACTGAGTCCCAATAACGTCCAGGCTGAAACTTACAGACACAGCATCAACCCTAGACCTCTAACATAGGACTCGTACAAAATATGTGTCCAAATGTACCGACTGACTTCAGTAAATTGCATGAATACTTAATTGATATCTAGGATACCCCAAGCCTTAGATTTGCAAATTTTCACTGAAAACCTGAAGCAAATGAACACCGAATGGCCAAAAACACAGACTGCTTACTTTGAATAATCGATGTCTAGAACAGGGAATGGAAAACAATTTTTCTGCTAAAACGTAGAAGCCCTTTTTCATCCACTAAAGAAAAGCATGTGCAGACATGGTTCACCGGGGCCCATCAACATATCGCTTGTCGACCAGACGGCAGCGATCCCCTGGATCCTAACCATCAATCCTCAAAGGCCAGCGAAGGCCGCAGCTGGAACGTGGGGCCTGGCAGTCCCTTCCGGTACCCTTAAGTCCAAACCTGGCTACAGGAAGCCAGCGGGAGCAGCACACCTAAAGTCAGGTCACACCACAGAATTTGCTACTATCATGGGAAAAATAAACACTCTCATTTGTCAAAGCCAACCATTCTTCAAACTTAGTGAAAACACACAACCTCCACAGATGCTTTTATTATTACCATGCAAAGGATTACTCCATAAATTGCTATAAACTTTATTTCCTAAATTCACATCAACAGGATGACTCCTACATAAACCTGTTATCAAGTGGGACTGAAAAAAATGAAACAGAGTCCAATATATTCCTCTTCCCCAGATCATTTTTCTCTTCAGTCGGTGTTGAAGCCTTTCTACCCAGAAGAGGACATGTCAACTCATAAATCCACAGCACCACCTTAAATCATGCCAAAACCTTCATGTTTTCATGTAATGAACAAACGGACTTTGTCTGTCTCTGTCCCTCTTTCCACTTGGTGTTTATATTCTGAATATAAACCATAAACTACAGAGGTACTATTCCAGGGAATATTTTCGTAAAACCAAACAGGCCCGGAGAACACTAACAGAAGAGGCTGTGTTTATTTCAGAAGAGGTACCGGGTTTTGTTGCTGACGAGCTCGTTTTCGTGGTACCACTCCACAACAGGAGGCGGCTCAGCGCTGAACTGGCAGTGGAAAGCCGCTTCTTCGTTCCTCAGCACCACCTGGTCCTGAGGGATCACCGTCGGCTGCGGGTAGCTCTTATCTGAGGTAGAAAGATGGTCACCAGATCAAACAGCCAAGCTGATGGGAGAACCCTGCTGGTACAGACCCCAGAATGAAGCTGATGCTTCTATGAGCTCCAGAAAAAAGCCAGCATTCAGAGGCACTCTCCTTAAACGTAGCATTCATCTAACACTGCCCTGATTCTATTTTTTATATGGGAAGGTTAAAACACTTTAAATATAACCAAAGCCCACCCCTTCCCTATCTGTGGGATTAGGCTGAACAGGCCGGGAAAGGTGACAAGTGGCTCAGCCAAATGGTCAGGATCCAGCGGTAAATGGAAAACATGCAGACGATAGAAGGTGCAAGAGGGCAGGAGGAGGAGGAAGCAGATTTGGGATTAAATACGATGAGGGAGGAAAGCAGGTGAGCCCCCCCTCCCCCCATCTTTGGCCTCACATACCAGTCCTTATTAAAGGCTGCTAACAGACATCAGCAGTGAGCTTAAGGTGGGCACACATCAGCCAAGTCTGTCCGTAATGAGGTGGGGGGGCATTCACTGATCTCACCGAACGTGTCGCAGGATCCATAATCAAAGACTGAGGGGTACGAGCACAGCCTGAACACGTTTATCTGATTTAACAGGCAACCACATCCTGCAAATACGGCAGGAATGTGCTCTCCTGTAGGTAAGACCGGCCGTATCGAGTTCCCCGACACACTGCGGCAACACAACCCCAGATGCTTTACTCAGACAAAACACTGTCATACCTCAGGGTGATTCAAGCTCCATGACTTTGATTAGTTGCTGTGACCTTGAAATGACCTTCATTATATTCAGTTGATGCATCAAACAAAAGAATTCCTGCCCCCCCCCAGCTTTCTGACAGGCATTTTCAGTGTCAGAGAGAGTCTGTAGTACCAAAGAGGACCAAACATATCCAGTCAGGCCCAGATCTTCATCCTGTCATATCTGGTGTTACAAACATCAACTGCTGCCCCCAGTTTCTTTAGCAGTGGGAGTGATTAAGTGAAAGCCAGGACCTGCCTATTCACATGCAGTGTTTTTTCCCAGGATGCCCAGAGACAACCAGCTTGGATGGCACATGGGTCCACATGACATCATTTTGTGGCTCAGCACGCTAGGATTCTGTGACTGTGATCAGATGGACACAGGTGTGAATCCCATGGCTAACTGATAGTGCCGTTGGGCCCTTGAACAAGGGCTTAAACCCCCAATTGCTTCAGGGGCACCGGACTCTGGCTGACCCTACACTGGGACTCACGCTTGTGTGTTTCATGGAGAGCAAGATCACCATTGTATTCTATGAGGCCAACTGCCTGATATGGAGCAAAGATGTGGACTGGCTATGGGTCCCTGAGGACAGGATAAGGAAACACTGCTGTAATGAGATTCCTAACAAGGCAGTAATGTGAATTAACACCAGTGGCCCAGAACCCAAGATCCACGATGAGGGGGACTGCAGAGGTGCCAGCGAATGGCGGCTGTGGCTCACCGACGATGCTGAGGGTGAAATTGCCCTGGCTGCAAAGCTGCCCAGCGGCATTCTTGCCGCAGCAGGAGTAGACGCCATTGTCATCAGGGCTGGCACTGGGTATAGTCAGCGTACGCTCCTTGTTATTGATCTGGTGGCTCCTCTCTGTGAGTCGGGTGCTGTCACGGAACCACTGACATGTCGGGCTGGGGAGAAAAAGGGCGAGGCTCAGAGATGGGGGAGGTATGGGGTGACCTCTCGGGGGGTGGGAGGTCATGTTTCTTACCGGGGGTGTCCGTCGATGTGGCAGCGCAGGGTGACCGCTGAGGAGCTCTGGATCTCCGCCTCCAACGCTGGCTCCTTCAAAGTCACCCCTCCGCTCTCCAGCCCTGAAAAGAGCAGAATGTGTTTTTTTACATCATATTAAAAGGGAAAACCTTTTAGTTTTCAGTGCATCTCACTGAGGGTAAGCTAATGCAAAATAAATAAAATAAATAACTGCCCCATACTACTCAAAAGACGAGTCCGGAATCCTGAGTGACCCCGACAAAGAGGCCATCATCCTGAGTGCAGGGTGAAGACATGTCTGGGACCCCATGTAACTTGGTCATGTGACCAGCAGAGCACAGCACCAGAGCCACTTTTCCAGCACAGGAGCCAAGTGCTGAGACCCAATCAAATCACAAAATTCAAATGTTTCCATAGGAAGTTGCTGAGTGACGAGTCAGGCTTACAAGGCTGTTAGAGTGTGGCTTTTCAACAGTTTATTTAAAAAATGGGAATGTGATATGTCCAATGGGGAAAAAAGAAATTCATAAAACGATTACAAACCACAAGGCAGGTAGGAATCACTTCAAATTAAGAGCATGGAAAAAAAGAAATGAAAAGTAGCTGTGATCTTGACTGCTTAATCAATCATAGTCAGGTCTATCATTTCTTTTGCGGCTTACAGAGGCTGTTAGCTGGCCCTTCCTCACTGAGCTGGGGGGGTCTGTAAGGGTATCTGGGTAGGTACTTAGCCCTTCCCGTCTCCTCTGATATAGCTCTGATGGATGGGAAATTTAATGAGGAAAAAAATAGCTTTAATATTGCTGGAAAAGAATGGCGGGTGGGGGGAGGGGCCAGTCACGGTGGAGGTCAGCCTGCCGATGTTTATATAAACTGATATTTCCCAATGGCTGCTGTTTCCTCTGTGCGGGATTTTGGTGGACCCCCGAGTAACTCCAGGAGGCCTTGGGCAGCCCGTAAAGCAGGCAGACACACTTCTGGTGTAAGGCCAGCAGCTCAGCGAGAGATTAGAGGTGGGAGGGCCGGGCATAAGACCACCCGATTCAGTGAAGGCTGACCTTTAGCTTATCAGTACTGACACCACACTGGCGTCACAATACAATGTTGAAATTTCTATGTGACTACAGTCCGATGCAGATCACGCAGAGGTTAAACAGTCTGCTTAATCGAAGACTTATGGCAAACACCTTTAACGCAATATACTCCTAGGTGGCATCTGGTATACATGGCTACTGTTCCTTTAAGAGCAATAAAGCTTCTGTTCAATGAATGCTTAGCTTAAATCACAGACTTCATATTTATGTACTTCAAAAAAAGGTCTGTCAAATGCAATGCAAATGCAAAAATGTTGGCTTTGTCTTTTGAAAGTGGTTGATGATAGTAAGCCATACACATCGCAAGGCAGTAAAAGCATCCCAATGAACATACCTACTGGCATTCTATTTGAATGGCGTTACCCAAACATAGCAAGTTTTGAAATTTAAAGTTACCCATTAAAGTGACATTGAGGCACTGCTTCACAGAAATGCCTACCAACCTCCCAACCCCCCAATCAAACTGCAGTGATCGCATTATAGCTACGCTCAGAACCATCAAATCAATCTGCCACTTCATAAGGAAAATGCGTACAATGGAAAAGACTCCAGGGGACGAAGTTCTATTGTGGGCTCAAATGACATCATTTGAAATAGCATGAGATTAACTGTTGCCATAGCAAATGTTTTCCATTAAAGAAAAGGCACAGGCTTTAAAATGCAGCCAATGAGAGGACAAAGGACCCCACTGTAGCGCAGACACTAAAATGTTTCAAAGTTGCTCCGTTTTTATTTATGACTGGCTAAGTGCTGCAAAGTGGCCTTTACAGTCAGAATTATTAATTTTCATCATCTACAGCAGAAAAAAATTCCCATTGTCCATCTAACACATCCCCTCAGTAGCGACTTAATACGTGAAGAACAGGGGTTACATGTCAAAAGGAAATGAATCTCAATAATAAAGACTGTCGTGAGGTAGAAGAAGCTGGATAATGTGCTGGCGAATGATGCGCCCAAATGGATACTGTAAAAATAGAGAAGGGGAAAGGGACTGACACAGCAGCACATTTCCCCAGCTCTGCCATCGCTGCAGTTCCAGCTGTTTGCTTGACAGAGCATACGCGGAGGGGGGGGGGCACATCTGTCAGAGTCCATCAAAAGCTTGCAATCAATAAGAAAGTAGAGTGGCATGATCGATAACCAACAGAGGAATGCAGTCTGGAAGTATAAGCCAGGGCACGGGGGCTTTGACTGGGATGGAGCCAGGCTCTCTCAGTTCCTCCCAATTCAGTTATGCAGGCCTCACTGATCAGGGAACCAGGACCAGGAAAAGGGGGGGGGGCAAAAATCAGCAGTTCAGAAATATAAGGGTGATGGCAGCCCAGTGTCCCAGCAGGGCACATGCATACGTTTTAAATGAGAGGGGGATGCAGCTGTTTATATTTTTAAATCGTAGGCAGTCCACCTATAAATGCTGCAACTGTGGTTGGGGCTCCCCCGGTCTCCTGTGGATGGGCTTTCCCCTCCATAAACAGCTTGCATATATCAGAGGGGGATCCCACATGACCTCAACACACTAACTACATATTAACTACACTGCCAGTCAGAGGGTGGGGGTTCGCGATATGAACCTCACATGCTAACTACACAGGGATGCCCACCTGAACTGCGCATGCAAACTACATGGGGGAGGGATCCCCAAGTGAACTACACAAGCTAACTAGACAGGGGAGGGATCCCCACATGAACCTCACATGCTAAATACAAAGGGGAGGGATCTCCACGTGAACCCAACACGCTAACAGGCTTGCTTGGTGGGGTTCTGGCCAGGTAAATGTAAAGTGCTTTGTGACAATGACTGTTGTTAAAAGCGCTATATAAATAAAATTGAAATGAAATGAAATGAAATGAAATGAATTGAATTAAATTAAATACACAGGGTAGGGATCCCCACATCCCCTCTGTAAGTCTCACTTCAGAGAGTCCCACTCACACCCCAGGAGATATTTCTAGGTGCCTATATTAAACTCCTTTGCAGTACATTCCTGTTTTTTCGGTCTGTAATCACTAACTTTTATCAGGGCCATGCGTTTCCAAACATTTCTGAAACCGTTTCTGGTGCTGGCCCCTGGCGATTGCAGATCCTGATTAGCAGATCGCTTCGGTGCCCAGGGCGGGTTTCCAGCCCACAGTGTTCAGCAGCACATTAACAGCTTATTTAAAACAACATTTTGTAAAAAAATCCCACCAGTTTGCATGGCTTTGCTCGAATTTCCCTCAGTCTGTCTGCTCCCATCTGTGATCTTGGCAGCGAGAAAGCAGAGAATTTCCAGCGTGGCCATAAGGCCTGAGGGGGGGGGGGGGTGCGATGTCAGTGGTTCAGCACCCGGGGCCAGGATGGGCCAGACAGGCCACCGAGACCAGCAATCGGTCTCTCTCAACACGCCTCTCTCTGTGTTGACACATAATCACATGACACTAACTGTGTGCCCTGGGGGTAGCTTTACATTACGACTTGTGAGCTTGGTGGAGTCTGAGCATTCTGGCAGGCATGTACCAGCAAACTCTGAATGCGGGAGTTCAGGACGTTAAGATCCACAGTCAGAATGGAAACAGAACAGTGATGGAAACACCACTAGACTATATTTCCCATCAACACCTTCAACAAACATTTGCAGAGCTGCTATTGGATGAAACTCCACCCAGGTCAGAAAGAAAGGTCCAGTTTTGCTGTGCTCCATTTTGTAAACTCCCCAAACAAGATGGCCCTGGGCCCCGTGAGACCAGAATCCCCCTGGCACCTCCTTACCAAAAACAAGCAGCCGATTCACAGCATCTCTTCACACCAACTACAGAAACACGCTGCCTTCTGCTGACCCCTCTTGTTATCGGATGCATGTGGCTAAACTACAGGCATTTAATCTTTGCAAACTGTATAAAAGGGGGCCTTTGTCTGACCGTCTAGGTTTATTTTCCTGGTTTAATGGCTCATGTTCCCCTCATGCCTTCACAGCTGCAGTGCCTTTGGTTTGTGTTTTTAAAATACAGATTTAAAATTGAAAAAAGGGGGAAAGAAACACTTGAACAACATGTTGTTTTCAAAAATGCCCTGCAGACAGAAGTGTGAAAAGGCAGCAGGGAAGACAGGAGTTTGGATGCAGTCGAAGAAAAAGATTCCCCAGTGAGATCTCAGCATCAGAGGTCACTGGCAAACAAAAGAGGCAGATCCAAACAGGCGCTCAGTGGACACTATCAGGTCGGGGGGGGGGGGGGGGCCGGG
>JAABNX020000047.1:17365991-17378822 GCA_015163995.2 Mormyrus lacerda | reverse complement strand
ATATATATATATACATACACACACACACACACACACACACACACACACACACACATATACATACACATATAAACATACATACATACATACATACATACATACACACATATACACACACACACACACACACACACACACACACACACACACACTTTATATTGTAGCCCCAGAGGGCTTTGAAAATCTTGGCCTGCTTGTGAGCCATTGTAAACAGCCCCAGTGTGTTACTTGTGTTAGTATATGTTGTATTTCCTTAGCATCGCGTATACCTTTATCAGTGTTGTACGTGTGATTCTGACGTGTCCCTAGCCATTGTGTAATTATCCTACCGTGTGTGAGCCTTCCTGTCTATTGTGTAATCTTCCCACGTTTGTCTGCCGTGTTTGCATCTCTGTGTTGCTGCTGGTCATTGTGCGGTCATTCTAAGACAGTGGGCATCTTATCCGCGAAGGACCGTGTATGCAGGTTTTCGCTGCAGCCCCCTAATTAGATTAACAACTCATTAGAGCTGATTGGCTGAAGAGTCCCGACACCTGGGTTTGAATAGCTGACCTAAATGTTATCCCAAAAACCTGCATACATACCGGCCCTTTGTGGATAGAACTTCCCACCCCTATAATCTAAGAACTACCAGTAAGACCAACTTTGGGCAATTCATCGTCTCATCTTTATTTGCTGTTCTCGCAATGATTTGGTCTGCAGCACTTCAATATACTATTAATACTTTAAACTAGTAATTACAGATGAAAAAAATGTATGGCAAAATATCTTTAATTAGGCTACAGGAACATGCATAATGTACTGTTCCACCTCATTTTAAGCATTTTTGAGGCATTTCGCAGTTTAATTCCAGGATATGCAAGTTGTGAATGCTTAAAATGGTCCATAATTTTTCTTGCACTGGCAAAAGCGTCACTTTGCTGTGACTGCAACCCCTTGTGTATCACAAGATGCAGCAAGCACGCAAAACTGCCCAAGCGCTCAAATCATATATTGCTTTTTGTTGTCTCACACAACTGCGAGGGAATTTCCACTAAATGCTACTCCCACCGCTGTCCTAGTTGTTGTTTCAAACACACCTCCTACTGTAAAGGGTATACCCATGACATCACAGTAGATGGGACTGCGCTTACACCCACTGAGTAGCAAAAAAACGGCGTAGCAGCATTAGCGTTCAGCTTGAATGCTGCTAAAAACACATCTAAAATGGAAAAGGGGGGTCTTGTGACTATCCAAATCGATTTAACAAGAAATAGGAGCTATTTTTTAGAGGCTGTTGAAAACTATAAATAAGTATAGGACATGGATCGGTCGTGTATGGCCGGTACCTGATCCGTGAAATAGGTCGGGATCGGCGCCGATATTGAGCCGAATATCGATCGGAAACGCCAGCATTGTATTCCACCGGACATCCCTGGCGTTTGGTCCTGCTATCCAAGCCCTACTCGTCCCATACACTGCCCAGCCTGATGTGACAGCGTTCCTAATCGGCAAACCACCCCAAATCCCAGTCCCCACATTCCAGACTACCCGCGTTCCTACTTTATTACATCATGTTTACACCCAAATCCAATAATGCCGGTCAGATAAAAATCAATGTAACCAATAACGACTTCTCTATTAACACATACATGGGTTAGAGAGATAGCATCGATACAGCATTGGCTGAGAATTGCTAACAGAAGAAAGTGTCCCAAAGTAGACAGTTTTTTGTGACACAATTGTATTGTACTTGTATTGTGTATGTATGTCTTGCCTCCCTGTAAACCAAGACAGTTCAGAATTTGGCACAGGTAATTTGAGCCTATATCCATCCATCCGCGTAAGCCAATTGGGTCGCGGGGGGTCCGGAGCCTATCCCGGAAGCATTGGGCACGAGGCAGGGAACAACCCTGGACAGGGGGCCAGCCCATCGCAGGGCACACTCACGGAGTGAGTACCTGGAGGAAACCCCACGACGACACAGGGAGAACATGCAAACTCCACACACATGCAACCCAGGCGGAGACTCGAACCCGGGTCCCAGAGGTGTGAGGCAACAGTGCTAACCACTGCACCACCGCCCCAGTTGAGCCTATATGACCACATTAATTCCAACTGCAGATAGTTCTAACCAAACACAACATCAAATGTGGATTTAATTTTTTTTTTTTTTTTTTAAAAAAAGAAAACCCAGAAACAATAAACCATTCAATAGAGGGTGACTTGGTAACAACCCTGCATATGTATAATTTTGGGAGTGCATGCAAAGACAGGCGTGCGGAACACCAGCATCACTGTGAAGCAGAGCAGTATTTAGTGGGGTGGGGGGTATTAAAATGTTGTCAGCATGCACCGACGGGTGGGGGGAAGCAGCGTGCCTGGTCCCTGAATAACAAGACTCCAACTGCCTGAAGTCAGGGGGGGGGGCGCTAACATTCTTATTAGTTCCACTAATAAGAGGGGCTGTAATTACCATGGGAGAGGGGGCCAATGAAATGACGCGGGCCATTTTATAGCAGGAAGTCGTTTGGGGAAACAGATGTCGCTAAGCAACCTGTCACCCCTGGACGGCGCAGAGAGTTGGAACCCGCACACACCCGCTTTACTCATACCGCGCCCCACCGGCGTGATTTGGGGAAAACAAAGTCTAGTTTTAAAACTTCATGCCACTGATAAAGCAGATTATTCTGTAGCCAGAACTCATGATGATGATGTCTGAGCTGTGACATTTGTTGTATACAATTTCGATTTTGTAAAGCTGAATTAAAAAGTGAAAGATTTCTGCTATAAAATTACCAATCCACATAAAATATATGTAGCCTGATTCACTGGTTCTACACACAGAGCTACATGCTGAGCTGCCTGTAAAATCCCAACACTCCTGTAAGTCAGGAAGCCCTGAAGGCAATCTCCAAGGGTCCCATCATACACACAGCATGCTATTAGCACTGATTATTACACAGCAGGCTTGCACGGCACTAACAGGGGAGAGCAGTGACTTAGTGACAGGGCCCAGGGTCGGACCCAAGCCGACCAACCCGCCCAACTCCGACAACCAGCCACCCAGACTCCTTCTAAAACAAACTGAAGCTGGTCCCAACACATGTGGGACAAACTTGAAACAGAAGGTACATCCCACTGGGTGGTATCCTCTGCAGGGCCCAAAGTCTGTGTCCACACCCCCCTGTCCCGGCCAACTCCTTCTGATGGTGGCTGGAAGCCCAGATGTCCATCCGTGACCAACACAAACTTTCTATTAAAATAAGACACATATAAAAAGAGCTGAGGAATACTACAGAGGCCATGTGATACCTTGGTCTCAAAGCATGCAGCCCAGCATCTCAGCCGCCACGCTGTCGTTGTCGTTATTTTCCATAATGTGGAAGGTGACGATGCTCCCACAGAACAATTCTAGGAAGTCTAGGAATCAACCAATTGATCCACAGGCCTGAAACCCCCAGAACAGAAATGTGGTGTTTGGGGCACAATGAGGTGAGAATGCTAGTTTGGATTATGGCCAGATGGGGAGGTCTGCAGTATCCAGATAGATTCCAGCACACCTTCTGTGGCACAAAATGGCACAGAGAACACGCCAAGGGCAGAGCGCTCACCCATCTCGTGACGAGAGCCACATGCATCACCTCCCAAAAACGCTTTATCCTTGTATGTCTGTCCAGAAGCGTCCCAGAGCTGAAAGGGCGTGGTGCGGTGAGACACCCGAGCTCTTTGGAAGACAGAGCAGCATGCCCCATTAAATGGAACTGGGACCTTTTCCCTGTTTAATGCCAGGTTTCCAAAGATTGACAGATTTGAGTTTGCCCCAGTGTAACCTTCTATACGTCAGGAAAGCTCTTACAGATTTTTGTTTGAGCTTTATTTTGTGGTTTTGCTTCTGTTAACCGTAATTAATTCATGACAATAGCTCAGGGTTAACTAATTTCATGCTTTTTTAAATGTCGGCCAGCTGAATTGTTTTCAGTTCATTTGTTTATCCACCAATTCCTCACAAATATTTTTCAAATGGTCTTTAGTGAGCATAACTGCACTACACTACAACTAAAGGCCAGATTATAAACATTTATAGCTGTATCTGTATTTCTTCCACCTGTAAAAGCCACTCAAAGGCAGATGACAGACATCCGTTTGAAAGCGAATACTTTTTAAAAGCCGGATCTCTTACACAACCAGGGCTCAGCATGACAGCATCACATCGGACACTCCATGTCCTTGCTGACCCAATGAGGCCCATTTTCCCTCCACCAGAGCAGGATTAAAGGACCAGTCAAGACCCCATTTCAAAGTGAATATCTCCACAGGGATGTTGATGGTGATGAAAACTATTTGTGACGAACCACCAAAGAAGCTGCAATAAGCAACATAAGATAGCCTCATGCCCAAGCAATCCAAAAAGACCAAAAATGGCGTAGTAAATGCATGTCAGCTAGAGGGGTGGGCACAACACAATGAAGACTTTGCCTGACAAAGCAAATATCAGCCCTAAAGTACGATTCCTGCTCTGCACAAATAAGAGCCGTCAGGCACGGATACACAGAACAGCGAGGTCTTCATGGCCTGTCAGAGAGAAGCGTACCTGATTCCCCAACTATCAAACATCTCTGTTCCCTCTATAAGCATGAGGATAGCTCAAAAAACACACAGGCAGCTGCATGGGGCAGCCTCAGACCCACAAAGCCCAGCTGGGCCCTCACATGGGCTGGAACAGAATCAAACCATGACAAGTGAACCCCTTGGCTCCGGGACATCAGTCAGCACTTCCCAGCAAGTTCAACGCCACCCAGAGGCGACAGAGAGGTGACCCCCAATACTGATACACACAGAAAGGTAGAGCCGCGAAGCTGGGACTGAGCAGTGGTGACAGGCCAGTGTTCAGCCAAAACGCAGACTCTCCACCACCCCTAGGCGTATGGTATTTTTAAGACTGTTTTTGTTTTGTGAGGAAATATTTTCATATTAGGTTCTTGACTGATGTGTTCCTGTGCGACTATGAGTTGCGTTGGTTTTAATTCCACATACTAGCAGGTTGGGAAAGTTTAACCGGCGTCTGTTTGACGGCACATGCTGGCCCAAAACCAGAAGTGGTCAAAAACAGTGTTTTCCACTGGTCGGTTTTTCATTCCTTGGAGGTGCCCTAAGTAAAGCAATGCAAGATATAAACCCTACTATGGAAACGGCTGGGGGGAACCTGCTAAAACCTAAAGTAGCACCCCCTGCTGTTACATTAAATGCCGTCAATAATGTCCATCATGGACACAAAAGCTCATAGATTATTTCCTTTCCTTTTCAATTCCCCATCGGTACAGAGTAAGAATTGCTGTGCTGTTTGTGGGCCATTGTGCAGCAGCTTCCCCTGCAAACGAAAGTCATAGGAAAAGCCAGAACGTGAGTAAATCGATTGGCAGAACAGACCCACCCCCCCCCACCCACCCTCCAAGCTTTCAAAGCATTGGAGTAACATTGTGGACTCCAAATGAAAGGCATTCCCAGTCACATGCTAGAAGCCTAAATGGAAACATTAAGGATTCTTTTGGCAAACTTAACAGGCACAGGATAAAAATACAGGCAAACCCTTCAGATGCATTGTGTTAAATGGCATTGCCGTTCAGATTATACGGCAAGACAGCTCAAGGCTGTTGTAAACTTTGTCTACTCTCAGTTCTACATCCAAGCGTAGCTCAGAGGTCGTCTGAACAAAACCTGAGAGATGCTGAACTCCAGCCTGGGATGTTCTTGATTTCCCTTAGGGCAAAAAAAATATTCTAGGTAAAGGAAGCTAGAGGCGCTTTGATACTGAGGTTCAGAAACTGTTTTCCTGGTTCAGAGTTCCTGGGCTCTCTCAAATGGGAACTTCTGTAGTTCAAGTTCCTGCACCAGCAATATTAAGCAAAGTATAACTGTTAGTTTATTTTCTGATGCAGAAATATGGAAAAACGTGCAAAAAAAGTATTCATTAATGCATCTTATGCAATTGAGACAGAAAAATAATTCCATCTGCTCAATTTGTGCTCCAATACTTCCATGTCCTTTCCCCACAGTTTCACGTAATTTCCAAGTTAGCATCAGTGCTTCTGGTCAACCAGTCAGATTCAGTGTTTCCCCTAGGTTTACAGGTGGGGGGGACGCAGACAGACACTGACAGGATTCATGGAGTTCATGTGTTTCTTTTAATGACAGCAGTCAATATAACAACTAAACTAAGCATTAGAACATTTCTTTTTCTGACAATTATCCACAAAACGTGCAGTTTTTATCACTGCAGTATATCTTTCTGGGCTTCTGGAAGAACATTTCTCTTGATAGGGGAAGTCAGAAACGTCTGGTCCATTTATTGAGACCCACATGCAGACTGCAAGATGGTCTCCTTGAAGCCTATTGTGGACGTTTATCTTGACCTGCAAATACATTAACTGTTAGGCTTTGCTTTAAAGGTGATCGCTGATAGCTTAAAAATATCTGCGTTTTTTAGACGCTCCCAGGGTGATAAATATGTTTCGCGATGGGATTTTCTGCTTTAAACTATCACTATTTTGCCTGCTTTTCAGGTGGTTGATGTGATATTTTCCAACAAGCACTCTCTGTCCACTGGTGGGAGTGTGCTCACCTGTGTGCGCGCACGTGTCTGTTCACACGCATTGGGCAGAAGTCAGCCATGCGTGATACAGAGAGCAGAGGAGAATTGTAAACGTGCGACCATGTAGAGACAAAAATGACAAGCTGTTGTGTACATAAGTAACAAAGCTATTTAGTTTGCTTAATAAAAGGACAATTTATAGATCTGCTCTATATGAAAGGTAACCTTAAATGACTTCTGTTGTGATCTGGCGCTATATAGAAAATGAAATTAAATAAAATTAACTTGACCTTCAAGGGGGGGCAGGAGGTGCCATTGGGGGGGGGGGGGGTCGGGGCACCCTAATATAATCGTAGGGGAAACACAGATTGTTTATTGCTACCTAGTACTTCTTGGTCGAGCAAAAAGTGCCTATCCTGAAATAGAGACTATGTACCCACACTAGGAGATCCGTATCGTGCCCGATCAGGTTTGATCCCCAAAGTCCAGTTTGTTTGACTAGTGTGATTGCTCCATACCGCATACGGGCCTACATTAAGAACACTACGCATCTAGTTGTATCTGTACCTGAGCATAAAACACAGATAAATGATGCAACTGACACAGACATGCACACATTCACACTATACATGACCTAAACCTGGAAGGAATGGATCAGGAATGGTCAAGTAGGTACAGATCGGGTAGTGATAAACAATAAAACACAATAAAAAGTGGGAACACTTTGGACTATGGACTTTGGTGTAGTGTTTGGTGGAAATTTGGGCTGACAAGAACATCCAGGAACATTTGGATGCAGAACACAAAAACACTGAGATATTTGTTAAGATACGTTTTTATATATGTGCAGCATGATTAAATCACTGGGTTGCATACTCAGTAAATCTATTAGGGCCATGTGTTATCACACCCAAAGTGACAATAAAATACCCAAATAAGCCACAAAATAAAAACAATAATCAAGAACTCCATCGCACTAAGAAAGTTCCTGAACCTGAGAAAGGTTCAGGAACTACCTCAAAGGAACTACAAATCAAGATAAAGTTCCTGCAGTGGGAATGCAACAAAAGTTCTGTGTTCCCGACAAAGGTTCCTGTGGTGAAAAAGCACCTTATATGGAGAGAAGCATGAAACAACGCAACGCTGGGCAGGGCAGCACACAGCAACCAGGCTGCCCTTTACAGAGGCCACCAGACTGTTTGCATTACAGGATAATACAGTACTGAATACTGACAGGCAGTGACATGAGCATGCAAAGATAACCAAGACACTCAAATCATTATATTTTCAGAGGAAATCCACACAACAGCAAAGAAAATATTGACACAGTGTTAAATGCTTAAAAAAATGGAGCTCGCATACAAAGTAGTAAACATCTAAAAAATAAAGCTATACAATTGCCCATACCTCTTCTGCAAGCTGTGGGGGTCATTTAAATCTGACCATAATATTAATGGTAGTTCAAAAGGTATGCCAAAGAAATATGTAACCATACCAAACATCGAGCATACAAATTATTAATTCATATCACACTCAACCAATCAGAAAAGAGAGGAGCACAGACAGGCAGATAGGGTCTTTTTAGCTGGGTTACTTCTAAAGAGACGTAGTTACAGAAGAGCTTAGCATCTATTTATGTGTGAGATGTGAATCCATCCATTGTGCTTTGCCCAGGAACAAATACTTATAGGTCTCAGGCAAATGCAAGAACATAATCAGAAAAAAAAATCATGTGATCACTTTGTTGATGTAGAAAATTCCTTGGTTCATAACAACACATAAATTATTTTAAATGGCAGTAAATTTAAAAGTAACTTGCAGAACTTTTTAAATGCGCAACAGGATGCTCCCATATACACAAAAATGCACCGAGTGCTATTTAAAGGTACAGCAAAAGATTATTAATAAAAACCACACATATTGGCCTTATTACAGGATGTTACTAAAGCCAACAGCTAACATTTGACTGCATGAAAAAAAGGTTTCTGGTTTTATGTTTCTCCAAAATAAGAAATAGTTATGTCCATTCAACTTTCTATTAAATATCTCTCATAGCCTAAGTGAACATATGGAGTAAAAATGCTGTAAAGTTTCCTTCGACTGTATATAAAGTTTATGCTAAGCTTAAGTACCATCATATAGTTTTAACTACTTGTCCACACAGATGTCACAGGGATAGTTTAAAACAAAAGGAGGGTAACTGATTTTGTTTTAGTGTTAAAACTAGTGTTTTAAACCAGAATAGTTCGCGGCCTTTTCAGAAACACTATGTGTAAATACGGTTTGGTTGTTTGAATAGCAGCTCAAGACAAAAGCTGCGATCGTTTGGATACGTTATCAGCTCACAATCAAAACGGCGCCTGCAGATGAAAATAAACTGAACTCTCTATTCATAGAGGAACAAGTAATTACATGGTTCTGCAATGAGACACAATGGAGTCAGATTCATAAAAGCTCAATAAATAAAAATTTTATCAAAAAAAAGCCGCAGATACTGTATGTGAGCAACAAAATATATCAGTAGGAGATCTACACTTCTAATTTAAAAATAAAGGTATATAAAGGCTAATGTAAAAAAACGTAAATATACATTCTTCAAAGTACACCATAAATGATGCTTTACATGCATTCAAGCATTTCTAAAATGGGTCATACAAATATATAACAAATCCCAAGTCACTGCGACTCTGTTTAAACCTTGGCAAAAGTAAATAAAAGAAACTGATCTAGGCCATGGTTTCTCGCCACTTTAAAGAAAGCAATTCTCTTTGTGACCATTGTCGGTGTTTTCCCCAAGACTGGTCACAATTACCATGATAAAGACATTTCCCCTTAGTCGTAAAGAGTGTGAGAGGCCACAAGTACCTGCAAAGTGCCCCCGTCCTTGGTCGTTTTACATTTCTAACCCCCATGCAAACGGTCGGCAATTTCCTACGGGGGAAAAGGCCCACCCCTTCCAAAACCAGCTCAGGTGAGATGCTTCATTCTGTAGCCCACACATTCCCACCCCCACGCAACATAACCTGCCCCACCTATCGTGGATGCTTAAAAAAAAAAAATCACATCATTATAATGGTCTGCATCCATCAGAAAATTGGCCATTACAATTATTATGAATGAACTCTGCACTGAAGTCGATGATTCCAACAAGATGACTAAAGCAGTACATACAGACAGGCCATCTTTAGTATTGTAACTAAAAGGCAAAGAGAAATCATTTAAAAATTAATAAACAGTGCTTAAAGAAATCTCAGCAAATATTAAGAGGCCATTTCTATCTAGTTTACAAAACATACGACATGACCGTCGTATTTATAATTATTTCATATATTCAATCAGATCATACACATCTGTTACCCTCTTGCAGGTTTTAGCACGTCCTTCGTATATACGCAGCTACAGAAGAGAAAAGCATAAGTGACGTTTCAGAGGCTGTCAGGGTATTTATGGAATTCACATCAATGTTTGAAATAAATGTACTGCACAGCAGTGACATGTTAACGTTTGCTGCCCTTGTTCAGTCACCACGTACAGTTTCTGCTTCTGTAATGGTCCATGCAGTTATGTTCTTTATTTCACTACACCAATGGGCACATCCAACCATCAACTGTATTATACCGTCACAAGTACTATTTATAAATAACCAATAACCGGTACTTCTACATGCTTTATCAGCGCAGATTTTACAGAAACAGGGGAAAAGAAATACTTTAGGAATGGCAATGAAGAATATTCAGCTGAGCTTCCAAAGTACGCCGCGAAAAGTATTAAACGTTACTTTTAGCTAGTTAGTAACTTATCAAGTAAGTGATAACTAATGCAGAGGAGATCGCCTCGAAACAGACGATTTATTGCATAGAGAGGTATTATCGCTCCTACCTTGGGTGAGGAGCGCACCGACGGCGATGAGAGCGGCCGCCCCGCTCGCCCGCCGCCCCGGCCTCTCACTCCGTCCTGGGGCCGCGAAGCCCTCGCCGATCCCCCGCCGCCGTCCCGCGTCTTCCCTGGCAACCTCCATGCTCTCTCTTTCTTTTTAACCGAGCGCCAAAACGGAGAAACTGAACCGCAAAAGTGCCGAAAGTGGGTAGAGAAAAAAGAATAAAAAATGCCCCGGGAGATTCTGGGCCGCTCCTTCAGATCAAACTAACTAATATAGAAAAAGTCCTTCAAACAGAACACGCCGGTTTATAGCGATCCTAGGATGGGATACATAGGAAAGCGACGCGTTATTACAAAAGTGCATTATACTCTATTCTATCTGCATTTTTACGTTTATATCTGGCTATGATTAAAATCTTACTTTTCATTCCTCTTTCATCCGAGACACATCTCCCCCCACTAAGAGATGTCCGACTAGTCAGAGCCAGGCGCCCCCACACCACTTTCACACACGCACCAGTAACTCTCTCCTTTTCATTCACTCATTCATGCACTAGCGACGCTTCCGGTTACCAGGCACGAAGAATGAATGAGAGCAGGACTGGTGCTGCCACCCTGTGGTGAGGAAAAAAAATCAAAGCAAGCTTCCGTAGTATAGTTTTGGAAAATAACTTCAAAATTGTAATGATCCAAAAGGAAAAAAAGCTAATTTTCTGGAGTTCATGTATTGGTCGCAAAATGAAAATATATTTAAAATGCTCGTCCATTCATTCTCTTGCTTTGAAAGGATCATGAAAGACTTCATCTGTTTATCTCTGCCCAGCTTTTCAGACCATCCTCAGCTTATCTACTGGCCCAACAAGTGCATAGATGGTGCTATCTGCACTCCATCCTTTCCCACCTGGACATCGTTAGGGAGACTGCATTTATGGACTGCATTTCCACCTTTAACACCATAGTCCCCACCTAGCCTGGCCACCAAGCTCCAGGACCTGAGACTGAGCTTCACTTTCTCTGACTGGGGTTGGTGTGGTAGACCACAGGGGGTGAGAACTAGTAGCTGCACCTCCAATACCCTTGTGTCCTGAGCCCCCTTCTTTACTCCCTGTACACAGATGTCTGTACACCCACGCACAGCTCCAACACCATCATAAAATCTGCAGATGAAACAGTGCTGGTAGGTCTGATCTCCAATGGGGATGAGAACGCGTAACTGCATGAGGTGGAGAAGCTGTCTCTGTGATTCCAGGCTAACAACTTGCACCTGAACATCTCCAAGACCAAGGACATGGTCTTGGAACTCAGGATGGAAAATCAGAGGAAGTACAAGGCCCTGAAGACTTTCAGTGACTCTGGTGGTGAGAGTTATAGTGCGTTCGTTTTTTCTCTCTGAACTCAGAAATTCTGAGTTGAGTGACATCACGTCCAACGGGCTACCACATCTCAGAACAAACATGGCTACCTCCATGAACATGCATAATTGCCCCAAATGCTCATGAGGATTTCTATCTAAATAGAAAAAGATATCACAGTATCAATGTTCAAGTTCTGTTTGACAGTGATTAAACAATTTTGGACCTTGTGCTAAAGTGGCCAGGGTCCACTCATAATGCACATGTTCTGTTAGAAAATGGACTTGCTGCCTTATTTGAGCAGAATATTGTGTGGTGAATCAGTATACCCAATAAAGCGCTGGGTTCTTAACCCTTACAGAAGACTACAAGGAGAACAACAACAAAATTATAACCAGTACTGTAAGTGTCGAATGACATGTCCAACATTAAAATTAAATGCCCTAAACATATAACAAATATCTAACATTTTATGTTTTGTATCACAATCGTGAAATATAGAGCAGACAGGGCTACAAGAGCTGCGGTCGAGAGAGGAATCAGACAGCTGAAAAGGTGAAATTAGACTTTCCTCTCTTTGTGCAAGTAGACTCATTACAGCGTGTGGTATACTGCACAATATTTGCAAAACTCGCAATCTTCCACTGCCAGTTCATGGTGACAGTGATGATGATGATAACAATGACTCTGACAGTATTAGTGATATCATGAATGACATGTAGGTTGCTTCAGAGATAGCATCAAAATGAGCCAGTGCTCATTTTGGGTATGTAAAGTAGGTTATGAATAATGCACCATACAAAATATTATTTACAAATAGCTTTCATTTAGAGCGACATTCTTTAATGTAGCGAGTTTCAGAGCATGATATTCATTCTGCACTTTTTTCTCCATTTAATTATCAATTTTCAAATAACAGCAACATACATACGAAACTCTTCAAATGTATACATGTATCAAAGGTAATAAACATATTAGTATACACTATCACACATGAATAGCTAACTTATAATGCCCACATACAAAAAA
>JAABNX020000047.1:17351004-17361353 GCA_015163995.2 Mormyrus lacerda | reverse complement strand
CTTGCCATTAAGCTGAGGGAGCTGGAGTTAGAGATAAAACGGCAGGAGTATCAGGCACAAGTTCTCCATGTCCAGGCAATTAGAGAACTGGCTTTGGAGTCTCTGGGAACTGCACAGGAGAAAATGAAAAGATAATTTGACATGTCTGCAAGGTCTCGGTGTTTCCAGCCGGGTGACCGGGTCCTAGCCCTTCTATCGCTGCCTGGCTCCTCCCTGCACACCTGTTTCTCGGGTCCATATACGATACAGGAAAAGCTTAGTCCCACCAATTACATGTTGGAGACCCCTGGCCGTAGGAGGAAAACTTGCATGTGTCATATAAACATGTTGAAACATTACCTTGATCGCTCGGGCTCCGCCCCCTCACCCGTCTCTGCTCCAGTCTCCACTCCTGTAGGCGTCGTGTCCCTTAACCAGTACTCCCCGGAGAGTGACGATTTACACCTAGGCAGGAACTGACTTTCCTGTGCACGCCTCCCTAATTCGGAGGCTCTGCAAACCCTTCCGTCCCGTCTCAGTCATCTGCCCCGGTCCACCCAGGCTGACGTTGCTTCTTTAGTAGGACGCTTCCGGTCCCTGTTCGCTGATGTCCCCTCACATACCCCTGTTATACAACATGACATTGATGTCGGCGAGCACGTTCCCATTAAACAGCATCCCTATCGGGTTAATCCCCAGAAGAGGACACTGTTATCTAGGGAAACAACGTACCTATTAGAAACTGGCCTCGCCGTTCCTAGCAATAGTCCCTGGTGTTCCCTGTGCCTGCTTATCCCCAAGCTGGATGGCACGTTTCGGTTCTGCACAGATTACCGGAGAGTTAATGCCGCAACCCGTCCAGACACATACCCTCTTCCCCGTATGGAAGATTGCGTTGGTCGCATCGGTTCCGCGGAATACGTGACCAAGTTAGACCTGTTAAAAGGCTATTGCCAGGTTCCGCTAACCCCCCGGGCTTCAGAGATCTCCGCTTTTGCCACCCCTGATACCTTCCTCCAGTACACTGTGATGGCTTTCGGTCTACGAAATGCCCGGGCTACGTTTCGAGGTTGATGAATAAAGTGCTTGGGGACATCCCTCACTGCTTATCTCGACGATGTTGTTATTTATTCAGACACGTGGGAGCAGCATGTGAGGTCACTCTTGTCTCCCCTTCCCTTACCTGTCTGGCGGTCCCTAACCCTAGACGGGGACCGTAATAAAAATATATAAATGATTATATATTTTCTTTTCTTTGGTGTCCTTGAAGGCCTGAAAAAGAGGAAAACAAATCCTAAACTATAGAAAAATATTCTATAGTTTTTCATGATAGATCAATGAAATTCTATGGTAAAATGATCAGTGTAACAGATGTTGAAACTAATATCTGCTTCAGACATGCATAGGACTATATAGCCAGCAAACACATAGATCAATGCAGGAAAATCATCTCCAACCTTGAGGAAGGAGATGTGCTCAACTCCCATGACCTTCTCAATTTCTCTGATCTTTTGTGACAGGGTGGAGATCTGTTTGGAGATGTTTTCTATCTTCTCCTTCATCCTCAGGCTCTTCTGCACCTCTTCCTCTCTCAGTACAGTCTCAGTCTGGCCTCCTCTTCCACTCTCAGAAACTGATGGAGTTTCTGAAATTCCTCCTTTATCCTCTTCTCAGTGTGCTGGGACTGGTGCTGAAAGTGAGAAATTATGTTTAAACCTGAAGGTAATTTTCACAGTGAAGTTTAACTTTCTCAGAATAAATCTCAATACCCTGATGTGATTGGCTGTTTCCTCAAACTCTTGTTTAACTTTTCTAAACTTATCCAGCTTTGGCTTTAATGGAATCAATAAAACCCAGAGGTCCATCTGAAATAAAATATAGCAAAATGTAATAAGAGATAGATTCAAGATTTTATTGCCATGCGGATTGCCAATTTACTTATTTAATATTATTTTGTGAATAAAAACAAAATTAGAGCCATCCATTTTCCATAACTATTTATTCATTAATGAGGTCTTTGAGAACCGTGAGTGGAGGCTAGGAGGTACAGGGCATAGGGCAGGGGACACCCAGGAAGCACAGCGCACTAGACAGGAGACACCCAGGAAATACAGCGTACCAGGCAAGGGACACCCAGGAGGTACAGGGCACTGGGTAAGGGGTACCCAGGAATACAGGGCACTGGGCAGGAAATACCCAGGAAGTACAGGGTACCAGGCAGAGATCACCCAGGAAAAACAGGGCATTTGGAAGGGGATACCCAAGGAGTATAGAGCATTGGGCAGTTGAAGATATTCTCAGGTAAATAATTGTTAATTTCGTTATTTTAAAAGTAGTTACCTCTGACCCTATCAGATACTGTAAAGTACAGTTTTAACGTGTTTTAATTTAGTGTTTTATTGTACACAGCACTTTATTATATTAACTATACGTTAATTAAATCAAGTAAAAGTTAAATATGCTATATAAATATACTGGGTTGGGAGTAAAGAACAGGGTCATAGTGAGCTAGTTAATTATGGGGCCAGCTCAGTGTTGCGTTTGCAAGATGCTTGCCCTTCTGAATGTTTGTGTCCAGTCAGACTTCATCTGTGAGCGATGTAAGTTAGTGGACTCACTCATGGTCAAGGTTTGTGATGACTGGCTCTCATCCGACAGAAGGAGTTAGAGGAGAGAGTTAATACGCCTTTGAGGGAGACGGGGAGTCACAAGCGGGGAGTGGGAAGAATAAAGAACAGATAGCTGGATGAACGTAGCTCATAGTAATTGAAAAGGTCATACACAGTTTCCCCTGAAGTGACTGCGTCCAACCGCTTTCAGGTGCTTCCAGCTTTAAAGCCAGAAGAGACTGGGGAGGTAGGACAGTACTTGGGTACTGAGGAGCCCCCTCCCCCTAGGAAGAGGGAGGTTGTGATAGTAGGGAATTCAAATGTTAGAGGTGTAGACAGTTATGTGTGCACCCATGACAGAGGGTCCCATATGGTGTCTTGCCTGCCTGGTGGAATTTTTTAGAAGCACATTGTTGCAAGTGCAAGAGGACTTCATACCTGTTTCCAGCAAAACTAAATCTAGGAAATTGCAGTCAAGGTGGATGATTAATCATCCATTTCAGCAAAGCAAAGTTTTACTAATATTACATGGCAAACTAAAATACCACTAAGTGGGACACCAAATCTACTCATAGCAGCTAATATCACTATGCATGTTTTAAGTCTGACCGAATAAAATGTCTTGTAATAATTTCCTATGTTAAGCACACTTTTGGCCCAGATACTATTTAGGGAAGATGTGTCTTTAACAATTTTTTATCATTTTAAAACTGTATTGTAGCACTGGTGGGGCACATGTCCCAGCATGCCCTGCATGCAAGTTTTAAATAGCTCTTTTATTGTTGTTATTGTTAATGATTAGATTCCTTATTGTTGTGCGGGCTTTTTTGCCTTTTTTCTCTGAGCTTTTCTGCACCCCTTTGCACTTTTTTGGTTTGTCCATAGCTACTCCTCTCCAACTCCGGTCAGCTCAAATGGCAAAATTTGATAACCTTGGTCAAAAAGAGGAGGGAGGGACGAGCCGAGGAGGGCTGAAACACTATATTGGATTAGCCCAATGTCCTTCAAGAAAATCAACCAATGGGACATTGCGGTTGATAAAAATTATTTATAATGTACCTTTTTGGCTAAATTATGACAGCTGCGGGCCGAGCCAAAAATGCACATCAGCCCACCCCAGCGGTACGTCAGATAGCCAGTCCAGCCCTGCTGCCATCAGTGTGGGCAGTCTCTCCTGGCGTATTTTTGCCATGTTGCACAATGTTGCGTGCACAGTCTGGCCTTACTCTGAGGCCTTTCAGGCACCTAAATCAACAGGGAGAAATATGTCAGCCTGAAAAGGTAGTCTACAAGAAATGTGGTGTGTATGAATTTCAAACCTGCATTTCAGTTGGCCAAAGGTCATCTCAATTCATGCCCTTGTTCAGCTGTGGGCATTGTTAAATGCCTTCTCTGCCTCCGTTTGAGTTTCTGGGTAAGGGGTTAAAACATATGACAAGCAGGTATAACCCCTGTCCCCAAGCAGGACTCCATTAAACTCCCCTGTAGAAGAAAATATTGCTGTGTATGACATTCCTGCTGTTCAAAAGATGCGCTCGCCCCCCAACATGAAAGCAATGTGTACTAAATAAGTTTAAAAATGTTTGTATAGTAAAATGACTACATCTCATTAGTTTCCATGAAATGTACATGTTCAGTGAAAGTGGTTGATATATTCTCTTGCCTTCTGTAAACTTGTGCCAGTGAGGATGCTTTAATGATCCTGGAGTCATGTAGAGAGCCTGACCATTTTGCCTCAACATTAAAAATAAGGCAATTCCCATCACAGATCGTCTAAACACAGAGAGTGGATTCAGTGTTACAGCACATTTTGCCTGGCAGAGTATTCATTGTTCTGTATAAAATGTTAAATCCTATTTCAGTGATAAATGCCCCCAACTGACAATGTATAGAGTTTCTTCAAACCTACATACCTGTATATTGAGGCTATGGACAGATTTCCTGTTCACGTAGTCTGCCTCCATTGGGCCAGTTGGGGCCTGAATATGTATTTGGGTGCAATCTATAGTACCTAGGACACTTGGGAAACCTGAAGGCAAGGTGTAGCTTAACACAGACACATCCATACACAATACATTAAAGTATATTTTAACTGTCACATACCTGCTATTGTATGGAAATCCTCTTCGATCATCTGTGTTGGCTGATGACCAGGTAAGGTGACAAAGATGTCCATAAATTGCCTCAGAGCAAGGTACACCCTTCTTATTTCACAGCATACCGTTGCTTTACCCAGATGCTCAGCATCACCAACACTGTAGAGGCATGTCCCACTGGCAAGAACCACAGCGCAATACAGACAGACTGGACTGTGGTCAGGGCTTGGCCTCACCATGTGGAATTTGCTGAGGTGTGGTTCAAGAAGGACACAGAGGTACACTATGCTGGGTCTGCTGAACCTATATCTCTCCCACAGATACTCATCCGAGAGGGTTTACTCTGTCCCTAAAGACCCTTGGGGCTGGTGGTCTGACCATACTAATGGACAGACCTACTAATGTGTCTTTCTTCTTTAAGCTAACTCTCCATGCAGGTGTTGGTCTCACTCAGTAATGCTTAAATAGACCTGACCTTAATGCTGATGTCCTAGTATGTGTCCTTTTAACAATGTGCCAAAGCCTATTACTGATACCACATAATAGCAGATTGTCTCCCGTATGGGTGAATAAATGGTGGGGAGCTAGTTTTACTGTCTGGGGGGTTGGTTATAGATCCATGCACAGGTGAGCTGGCTAAGACCTTACTACCAGAGGTTGATGTTAGTGGTGTTGCAAATTTAATACGACACTTAAATAAATAAATACATAAATAATAATAATAATAATTACAACTTTATTGATCCCCGTGGGGAAATTCTTTTTTACGCCTACCTCAACTTGCTCTTTGTAAAGCAAGCTGTCCACGAAGGGCAGCCACCTCTTGGGGTGCCCTGGGCAAACAATTGGTGGAGTACAGTGAGTTTTCAAGGCTCACTGCAGAAAATGAAAAGAAGACACCCGCAGCAACAGTCAGATGACAGTTAACGCAACCTACACTTGCCAACACTCATCCGTATGAGCGAGACAGTCAGAAGGCTAAGCAAATAACCCTTAAAATAATTTAATTCATTGGGCTGGATGCAGAGGCGATCCTAGGGTCTGTTGGGGCCCCAAGCAAAAATTCACTGGGGCCCCCCCCTCTAACTAGTTTTAAGTTTATTCGTATATGTATTACTTTAAAGTGTCAGCTCTCGTTCGCCATCTAGTGGCTTGGGGGCCCCAAGCAGCTGCCTACCCTGCCTGCTGACAAGATGCGCCTCTGGCTAGATGACCAGCCTTTCTCAGTGGAGGAACACACCGGGTTCCGCCGACTGCTCTCTCACTTGGATCCCCGCTACATGTGTACTCTCACATCAAACATCCCCTTAAAAAAGGTGTCTTATTCTCAAAGTTTCACCAGTGATAAATATATATATATAGAGCTAAGACACCAGTCCTGTGTCGATTTCTGAGTTTAACAGCTCACTGGATTGATGCATATTTTCAACTTCATGAAGCTGTTCTGCATGCCCAGGAGTTTTTTGGCTCCCATACTGAATGAATGAATGAATGAAACCTTTATTGCCCCAAAGGAGAATTTGTCTGGCAATTAGGAGCCATAAATAACATAGAGCCAAACAACACTTAGATATACAAACACACCTAATAATAAATAAAATGACAAATAATTAAAGACATGCAATATAAAATGTGTATAAAGCATAATTTAGAATGGTGGGTGCCTGTCTGAATTCCACTTGTTTAGCAAATGAATGCTCACAAAAGATGTAATAGCTCTATTTGTTTTTGCATATGGCATTCTATAACGGAGTCCTGAGGAAGGGGTCATGGGGGGGTGGGGGTGGAAGAAGAATCCTCTGTCCTGTGGAGACATCCAACTCTTCTATAATCAAAGGGGTCCATTTCCATTTGGATTAATTTAAGATAAAAAATAAAAAGTCATATACCCTTTGTTATGTAATCTTTATATATCTTTGAATTGTGGACAGAGCCTGGTATTATTTGTGCAGTATTGCACAAATAATAGATAGATATTACCTAATCATTGTAGGGAATCCTGCAATATTTCGACAACTATATTTATTCATAGTGATCAAATGTTCGATGCTTGCACCAGTAAACATTTCCATAATGAATGACAAACCTGCAATGTGATGGAGCTCTCCTTTAATTATCCTCCGAAGTTCATGTCCTAGGAAAACAACAAAAATATTCAGCAGCGTTTTCAATTTTAAGCATACTTTGCAGACAGACCGATATACCGTTGCTATATCAATGTGTTCGGCATACCCTGTATTATATAAGTAGCAAATAAAGTATATCCGGCATACCTGTGCCTTTTATTTTGGGATTTTACGCTTCTAACATTGGGATACAGTATTGGTCAGCACGCCACTCCGCCCATTAGGGCGGGTATAATTTGCAGACATATCCAATCAGAACGCGACAATTTTTAACATTTAAGCTTGATTGGTTACAGAAAAATCTCAACTTTGACCCTTTACCCGTTCCGGCCCTTCTATTGTAAATATGGCTGCTGTCGTGCCTTTTAGAATCTCGTGTAAATATATCTCTACGATAACATGTACGAATGGATGTAGATTATATTCATCTACACAGAAGAACAGTGTACTTACATCGAAGGATGTGCGGTGTATGTTTATAAACTTCTTTAAGGATCAACATCAGCACAGGGTCGTGCCGTCCTCCCCCGTGCGCCCGCGGGGAGACCCAAGCCTGCTGTTCGTCAATGCCGGCATGAACCAGGTTAGTCTCGGCTCTCTGCTGTGGCCGGGAGTTTGACAGCTTAGTCAGGTTGTTTTGTGTTCGCGGTATTGGAGTTATTAAACTGCACGTCTGGAGCATGTTATAAAGGCACATCAAGACTGATCTCTTTGGCATTGTGAGAAAGCATGTAAACTCTTTCGCAAGTCTCACAAAATGGGAATTAAGGAGCATTCGATTTCATCCCCTGTTAAATTGTTTACTTCGGCCTAACGTTACAGTCTGTATTTCTAATGTTTTATCATGTTTTATCCTTATTTTCTGGCATTTTTTATTTATTTTTTTTATCATTCAAAAAAGTCATTCATAAAGAAATGAAAGCAGTACACACATTCAGCTTGCTTAGTTATTTAATGTGATGGTCATTTCTTATATTTACACTTTTTTTATAGTTTAAACACTTATACTGTATATCTGTGTGCTTAATAGGGTTATCAAGTCAAGTTAAAGTATCTTATCTGCTTCAGAGACATGATTCGTGGAGTAATACACTGAGGTGAATATAAATACTGGGGCATATAATCTAAACATGACTCTCAGAGATGGACATTAAGACAAAGAGGTACAGTTAACTACCTGATTGGTGGGGAACGATTGTGCAAGTTTTGTAGGAAGTTTGGCATGGAGCAGAATGTAAAAGATTTACGTTCAGAGCTATACCTCCAGTGTTCTTAGTCCCTTTAACAGACCCAGTCAGAGCAGGCTGGGAGTGGCCAGACTGCTCAACAGTCCAATAGTTTGAGGAAGAAAATGTTTTTAAGCCTCGCTGTCATTGCTTTTAGGATGCAAAAACTCCTCCCAGAAGTATTGAAAGTCAACTTTATTGTCATCTCAACTGTATACATGTATGAGACGAGATGACATGGCTGCAGTTTATAGAGTTTAAAATAATAAAAAAGACAGAGAAATGGCAAGAGATGTGTAAATAATTGTAATAAATACTCTCCACAAGAATTTAAGAAAAATGTACAATTAAATACTGAGGGTATTTTAAAATCCAGGAGTTGTGCAAATGTTGCATTCAATGGCTAGAGTGAATGGCAAATACAAGCATAATACAGTGTAATTATGTGTGCATTTTGTGTGCATATGATCAATATAATTTCAATACAGTACCTGTAACATTGGTGTGCTTTGTGTGTGTAGCACTGTAGCAGCATATAGACTGATGTGTAAAGTGCAAAGTGCAGAGATGAGGTTCAGGTATGTTCAGTACCCTGCGAGAGGGATGCAGAAGAAACTGGAAGCATCCAGCAGTCTGTCATGCTTTTTACATATAAATATTGATGCAATGTGTAATATCACAAATTTGAACAAATATTTAGGCAAAAAAGCTTTTAATGTTTTTTCTTAAATGTTAAAAATTGGAAATGTGCTTTGTTGGCTTAAACTTGTAGTATATTCATTGTTTTATTTATTTATTTCTGCATATCCCATATTGCTCTCCTTTTTAAGACATAATAACACATATAGGTGAGAGAGCAAAGCCAGTACTATGGTGCACAATCAGGCCATTTACCCAGGACCACTGGAGCATTCTTTGAGGTTAATGACCATATTCATGAGGCAAATAGAGATGCAACTACTATTCCAACTATACAAGGTATGTTTCCCAAAAGTTACCATTAGTGACTTAGATGGTTGGAACTTTTTAGTTGCATGGGATTCAAACTTTCTGATTACAAGCACAGAGGCCTAATCATCTGAGGTGAATACTGATACCCCATTGTGGTTTTAGCTCAGAGAATTTGGTAAGGCCTGTTCAGCAAGTGGAAGCAGGTGGCTTGAACCTGTGCCCCTCTTCCCAGTTCAAGCCCATCTTCCTGGGCTCGGTGGATCCCCGCAGTGAGATGGCCCGTTACCGGCGAGTGGTGAACAGCCAGAAGTGCGTCCGTGCTGGAGGCAAACACAACGACCTGGATGACGTGGGCCGGGATGTCTACCACCACACCTTCTTCGAGATGCTGGGAAACTGGTCCTTTGGCGACTACTTTAAGGTTAGGCAGTCTGACCTGCTGTGGTCGCAAGCATTTAATGCGACAAATCACCTGTAGAGAAGCGGCCAAAAGGGCATGGAGGATGCTACCGTGAAGGATTGCAGTGTTCTTTGGGCTCCCCTTTGTAAATATTCAGCAATTCTGTCAAATTGTAGAGCTCTTTTGTATGTTCATGGTGAGACTACAGAGCGCCTTGTTGTGCAAACCTCCAGGAAGAGTCCTGCGCCATGGCTTGGCAGCTTCTGACCGAGGTTTATGGCATCCCACCAGACCGGCTCTATGTATCATATTTTGGCGGTGACGAGAGGCTGTGTCTTAAGCCTGACAGAGATACACGGGAGATTTGGCTAAGCATGGGGTATGTGTTACCCATTGACATGTTCCTTTTGTGTGGTTCTGTACTAATTTTCTCAGGTGTGTTTTTTTTTTTTGTTTGATGTCATGCAGTATTTAAGCAGAGGAATTGGTATGTTTAGGGTAATTGTGGCTCTATCATAGAGAGCTTTTCCACCACACCAAGTACAGTACTGATGGCATGATACCTTTGGTACTTTCGCTTTTCCGTTGACTTCCAGTCGAGTGTCATTACGAAAAGTTCCTGGACCTGGTAAAGTGCCAAACCAGCTGGGGTACTTCTTTGGTACTTTGGTACTTTGGGGTGGGACTTAATGTTTCCTATGATTGGTTATGTAAATAGCCTGCCGCTGAAACGCAATACTAGGGCTGCACGATTAACCTTTATCGCATCGATATTGAGGTTTTAACTCCCGCAGTAACCTAACCTCAGGAGTCTGAGGTTTTTTCCCCCGCCTCTGACATTTCAGTGACAAACCTATTAGCCAATCAAAATGGACGACTCTCGCGTTCCTGGCTTGCTGGCCAATTAGAAATGGCAATGGAAACAAGGTTGTATGCAGTGCACCGGCTTTCTGTCAGCAGCA
>JAABNX020000047.1:17323099-17341727 GCA_015163995.2 Mormyrus lacerda | reverse complement strand
GCACACAATCGGGCAGGAACACCAGGTAATGAGGTGGGCGTGGCACACGGGAGGATCGGACGGAGCGGATCATGACAGATGTCTTGTGGATCTGAGTTTTTTAGGATAATGAAACTGAATACGCCATTGAATATAAAATTCAGTTTATGAACTTAGTGTCCTGCCCCGCTCGTCCACTCCTTCCGTGTGCAACGCCCCCTCATCTTCCTTATGTGGATTCCCCGTGTTCACCAGCTGTTTCCCTGTTGCTGTCATTCGTCCAATGTATGTAGTTTGCGTTTCAGTTTGTTTCCCCAGTCCGGTTATTGTAGTGTCAATCTTCATTGGTGCTTGTTCGTTCTTGTCCACTCCCAATAAACCCTGTATTTTCCCCGATCTTTAAGTCTCCCGGCTTCTGCTTCCCAGGTCAGCACCTTGACAATTACACTTACGTTTTATTGAAACATTTATTTAAAAACTATTTTCTAAAGGATTTTTGCATGGATGCTATTTTTTTAAATATATATTTAAATCTTTCTTACCCCCTGGAGTGCCTTCACGTACTCCCATGGGTATGCGTACCCCCAATTGAGAACCACTGGCTTAATTCACAGGTGCAATGTAAAGCACAGGGGTGAATAAAGAACAGCACATGGAAAAGAGCATGATGCTGAAGCGACAAAATCACAATTGCAAACGCATCTACAAATTTGTCATTAAGAAGCCTGACGGTTGGCACTTTGATACAATAGTTTTCCATATGGAACAACAAAGAAGTCTTGGAACTGTTGATGCCCAAATTGCTGGGGCATTTGCAACAAAATCTGCTAAATTATGTAACGTGTCAAGACAACAGCCTGACAAATCAGGACTGCACATGACGAACATGGGCAATTTGCATCTGTAAAGAGCAACAATGACTGCAACTCCAAGCTCATCTGTAGGGATAGATGGACACTCAGTACCTCCCAACCTTAGCAAAAACTGCACATCCTGAGCTTAGGACAGCTGGCATTTATTACTGGGTTTGTGTTCGGAAAGCTGGTATCCAATCAGTGGTCCCATTTGCCGTTACATACAGGTCAATCACACGGTCGGGAATATGCTGTGGTCACCATAGCATGTCTCTGGGCACATGGGCATCGCTCTGCTCAATGACCAGGCTGGACTCCCTGCCCTCCCTTATTCTTTCAGGCACCTCCTGAGGACAGGGTACATCCAGGACTTCGTCATCGTGTCTGAGAGGCAGATGGTGAAGGGAATCAGTCGTGTTGTAGCTGTCACAGGAGAGGAAGCAAATAAGGTGCGGATGCTAACATCATGTCCCATTTGGGAATTCCATGAATGAGGTCTTACTAAGCCATAGCGTAAGGTTCGCTTTGCTTTAATGTGGTTTCCATCACCATTCAAGGACCTTCGCCTGTGCACATTAATCTGGGTGTTTGTGGGTTTCTGTTAATAGTAAAGGTCATAAATGTGTAATGATTGCTGTGGACTGCATGTGTTTTATTAGCATGTAACTGTGAGTGTCATTTAAATCAGTGGTTCTCAACCTTTTTTGCGCTGCAACCCAATTTTTACCATGCCAGTGCAGTTGTGACCCTATATCAAGTATAGGTCTAAATTAAATTAGCTATAATGAATCATGCCGGGCACTGCAATTTTCGCCAATCAGTGCCTATCGCACAAATCTGATTGGATGTGCCAGTGAATTTTATATTAAGCCTCTGAATTAGTTTCTTGGATTGGGTCAGTGCTCACTAGGTTAGTGCTAAACAACTGCAGACCCAAGACCTGTTTATATAGGTTAATTCTAGGACTGGGGCTGGGAAATTTGATTGTGGATCAGCAAAGGAGCTTGCGGGTTTTAAAATGCTTACATTTCCAAGTCTGCCTTGCAACCCTTTTAGAACTTGGGTCGCGAACCACGGGTTTCAGAATCCCTGATGTAAATTGTTTGCTTCCCTGTCTGTGCCACTTCTAGTATTAAATTAACAGCAGCTGCTAATAGAGAGCAACTTGCATTTTAAAAAAGATGTTATCTCCTTTATCAAAATGACACGCATGCCCTGCTGCACCGGAAACATTCTGGGTCCTCTAAATTTGTGGCATGACATAGAAGGAACAAGATAGCAGTGTTATAAGTATGTGACAGATTGTTCTCCCCAATGTGTTTGATGTTGTTTTGTCCGGATGTTGTTTAAAGTATACAGCCACCTAAAGGTCAAATGCCCTGACATGCGTTCTCAGCAAAGCCTCCTCTCTTTTCACCCAGGCTCGTGAGGCCGGCCATGCCCTCGCCCAGGAGGTAGCGTCTTTGTTTGCACGGGTGCCAGCGGTGCCCTCCTGCCTGTCCTCGGCACACGGCCTGTCCAAAGAAGCGGGTTTGCTGATCGATGTGTGTGTCACTTCCATAGCAGGGTGCTTCACATAGGAGCTTTACATTTATGAGTCATTTCATTACCACTATAACTTTCATACTTACAAAATAGGTTTTATTAATTACAGTAAATTTTGCCTGCTGGTTGAGCCAGTTGGGAAAGCATAACAGGTTAGAATGAGAGATGGCCCACCTGGAGATGAACTTGAGACTGCTTTAATCTGGATTCTTGACACACCGGTATTTGGCTGAGGGTAGTGTGTGGGTCAGCAGGTGACTGACCAAAAGGTTACCAGTTCAAATCCTATAGGCTGTATATTGATTTTTTTGGGGGGTCTCACAGACAATGGAGGAACCTGTTTTTGAACATTTTTTTTGTAAATTGATATCATGATTGATTATTATGATTGAGAAGTTTTAATGATTTAACTTTAGTTTGCCCAGCATGCATGTGGTAACTGTTCATTTAAATTAAACTGTTATTCTGTTGGGAAAAAAATGTGTGGGGCAGAGGCTGTGAACTGTAAGTCAATTTTAATACCAGTTCCTGGCTGCTTGGGTTAATGATTGTTTGGAGTGTTGGTCAGAAAGGAGGCTTGAAAAATTTTATTAAGCAGTGTAATACTTAAAGAAAGCCATCAAATAAGCTTTCAACAGGCACTCGCCATGTTACAAACAAGATCCATTTTTTTGACTTTGTCAAATTTGTCTAAGTCGAAAAAAAATACAGTACAGCATCAGTAATGATTATACAGTAATAGTAAAAGTAAGTACATACAGTACTGTCCTGTACTGAGCCGACAAACCACTGAAGCTGTGCAATGTTTTCATAAAAATAACAGTGCAAAATAAAGTAGCGCGTGCTTTTGTTATTACGAATCATTGTATTTAACCCAAATTTTTGGTGTAATAGGCTTTATGGCCTTCCATTCATAAGTACAACTAGTAGCTGGATGTTCTAAGCCTGAGGACTGCCTGTGTAGCCCTAGACCTATGACAGATGTGTAAAGGTATGAAAATGGAGTAACAGAGAAACGGTAAATGTTAATTGTAATGAACCTCTGATATGCACTGTGACTGTAATATGTGATGTACTGCAGGGCAATGACTGGCGCATAAGACTCATTAATACCCATTGTAATTATTGAAAGTAAGTTGTGTGTTTGCTGAATGTATTCATTTTCATAGCATTCGCCCCACTTCTAATTGGCGGGTGAGTGACAGTGAGTGTGCTCTGCCCCAGGATGTGGAGAACACAGCCATCCCCCAGTGGCAGAGGAGGGAGCTTCAGAGCCAGCTGCGAGCTCTGCAGCGGGCCGCCAACACCATGGTCAGGAAGCTGGAGATCGCTGAGGTACTTGGCACAGCAAGCCGGAGGAACCGCAATCTTTTATTAGGGTGCTGGAACCTTTGGTCATCTGTAATTTGTCTTGATCTAAGAGTTATTGATAGTTCAAACTAGGGGTGCCCAACTCCAGTCCTGGAGGGCTGGAGCCCTATGTAACTTAGTTCTTTCCCTGTTCCACCATAAATAATTCAGCTCAAGAGCTGTGTGGTAATTAACACAAGGAGTTGAATCAGGTGTGTTGAATGAGGGGAAATGTGCTAGGCTCTGACCCTCCAGGACTAGAGTTGGGCACCCCATGTTTAAACCAATGCTTCCCAGTCCAGTCGTTGGGGACTCACAGCCGGTCCACGTTTTTGGTGTCTCCCAGCTCCCTGACAGACAATCCACATTTTTGCTCCACCCCAGCACCCATTAAGGGAGCAAAAGCATGGACCGTCTGTGGGTTCACGAGAACTGGATTGGGAAACACTGGTTTAAAGTGTCTCATTGTCCAGAATTAAAATATTTTTATCTTGGTCGTGGTTGGGGTCCTAAGGAGCTCTATTCACGTTACTTTATATTGCATGAATAAGCATGTTTAACTGCATCACACAAAAACTCTCCTCCTTTATGCGATTTGTTGGTTTGACTGCATGGCCTAATTTAGGAGCCAGTGAACCGTGGGCTTTTGCTCTTGGGTCCTGTGACTCACGCTATTTTTATTGTCAATCCTCAGGCAGCCAGCAAAGTTCAGGCATTGCTGACGAAACACAGGGAAGAAAAGCTGGTTGTGGACACCGTGGACACAGACTCAATATCAGTATGCTCTCTTTTGGACATTTGCTTGTGGAAAAAGTGACATTGTGCCCAGGTGTGCTACTTGTTCCTTGCTCATCACTGCAGGTGCTGATGAAGGCAGTGAATCAGTACAGTAACCAAGCCCCTGGGACTCTGGTCATGTTACTGTCACACCAGCAGTCTGGAAAGGTCCTCTGTGCCTGTCAGGTGCCCAAGGTAAAATATCAAGGACGAGCTTGCTCTGAGTGCTTCTTGTCTCTGAAGGTACTGATGGTGTTACCTTTCACATGAGCTGGGCAGTTGTTCTGAGGTGTGTGTTTGGGTTGGTTGGTGGGTGGGTGAGGTTAATATTTTGCCACTTTATTTACAGTCACTCTTGCATTCATTCCTAGGAAATTAAGAGTTTCAACATCTAAGACCATTTAGAAATATGTAGCAGTTTGCCGTTGGTAATTGAAATTACCAACATACAGTCACACGCTACATGCATTTTAGGGATGCAAGGCTGGAGTATCCAGGGAAAACCCATGTGAGACAAGGAGAACATGCAAATACTGGACAGTCACATGCACACAGCTGAGGGCTTGCAAGCCCCAAACTGTGAGAGCACAGACTTTTCCCTGCAAGCACCAGTGCCGATACACAGTTTCATTCAAGCTGAGTTTGCTGGCCTACTGGCCATTAAGCAGGAATAGATGTAGATAGCTGTTAAGCTAGTGTTTCTCAAACGGGTCCTCGGGGACCCCCATATAATCCACATTTTTACTCCCTACCAGGTCCCAATAGGGAGCAAAAATGGTTTGGCAAAGAGCTGGGAGGGAGCATAAATGTGGGTCATCTTGGGCTCCCTGAGGACCAGGTTGGGAAATGTTACTATAAACCAGGGGTGGGCAATCTTATCCACAAAGGGCCGGTGTGTATGCGGGTTTTCGCTGCAAATCCCTAATTAGATTACTAATTATAGGAATGATTAGCTGAAGAGTCCTCACACCTAGGTTTGAACAGCTGATCTACAGGTTATCCCAAAACCTGCATATACACTTTATAGCCCTTTGTGGCTATAAACCTTCCTCTGTCACAGAAGTGTTGCATCACAAATGTCCCCTGTGTGCCCTGTAGGGCTGTGGCCCTCTCTCTGCCAGCGACTGGGCCCTGGCCGTATGCACCTTCCTTGGGGGAAACGCTGGCGGCTCCACCACCGTGGCCAAGGGGACGGGATGCACCACAGATATTACAGAGGCCGTCCACTGGGCGAAGGAGTTCGCAAAGGGCAATAGGCAGAGCTGAGTGCATTGAGACATCACCTGCTGTCTGTTTCTCAGAGAACTACCTTGATATTAAGGGACTGTAAATAATTGTTCTTATAAATTGTTGTATAACATTCATGCAGGAAATTGAATATTACGTGGAAGAAATTATAAAGATCAGCAAAATTCCATTCATTATATCCAAGTGTGGTTGGGATTGGTCTCGCTGTTGTTTTATTGTTGTTCACGTCTGAGTGGAAGATAGTTCAACGTGAGGCATTCCTTAGATTGGCAGAATCAAAAAAAAAAAAAAAAAAAGCACCCCTTAGCACGGAGGACCGTGACACTATGATTCTGCCAAATGTTACATCTCCAGCTTCTGGTGAGGACAACCTCCGCCACCTGCAACAGATTAACTGGAAACAGTTACTCACACATCACTTACAAAAATACGTTTTCATAACTGAAGTTTTATTGCCTCCTTTTAAGGTACAACGTTTTATAGCCTCCTGTTAATTAGGCTAAATATTATTTTAATGATACATTTTATACAATGATAACATCCCAAAACACATTTACTCAAAATAAAACAATTATATAACTGGTAATGTTTCAAATGCTATAATACTATTGCTTTCCTACATAATTATTCTTAACAATATCCTGCAGGTGGAGACTGTGAAGACTTCCATGTCTGAAGCTTTAGAGTAGAGTGAAAGTCAGCCACTAGAGGGAGACAAAGCAACACTCAAACCAGAAATATCCATCATAGACAATGCAGCCACAAACATTACTTGCAAGATTTCAGTATTGAAGCTGCTTCACTTGCTATTTATCAACAGTTTTTGTGCTACGCTGCCCAGTATTAGCAGGCCTAGCTAATTGCTTCCGATGACTTACCTCTGCAAGGTTAAAGCTCACCATTCCAGAACTGTGTGTGTCCAGGCTTTTAAATATTTCTGTTAAAACATGTTTATTGCATGTTACAATTGAATTGAAGCATCAAAATACATATGAAACAGTATTACACAGTGAGATTACTATGAAGCGTAAAAACAATAGGATTTCTGTACACAGTAATATGTTCAAGTTGCTACTCACTAAACATGGCCTCAAGACGGATCAGGCACCCCAGAAAATTATCGAAATCGATGGCCAGGTTAGCCTTGCTGTATCTGGCCACCACGATCTGGTGCAGAGGGTTGTTCAGCAAGAACCCTGAAGACAGAAAAAGGTCTCATTAGGGCTCCTTCAGATGCAGACAGAAGTTTTAAATGACTAAATCTAATTGCCCTCCCATTCCTCAACATGGCGTGACACAATAACACTAATAGATCGCAAGATGCAACTCAAAGTATCCATGTCATAGATGCAGTTTCGGCATTACAGCATCCAGCAGAAGTGATAGAAGTTGCTACCTAAAAGGCTTGATGGATTGAACTGCCACTTCACTGAAACTTAGTTCCTCCAGTAACTTATTAGATGATCCTCTGCAGAATCAAGCTTGTAGTATAATTTTTAACAGCCAACTGTGTGTTTCTAAACCCAATCCTTGGTGACACTGAAATGGGCCACATTTTTGTTCTCCCTCAGGTGTGCTGGGATCCAGGACAGTTCAAATATTTGGACTTTCTGGAAGTTCCCAAAGACTGGGTTGAAAAACAAGGGTTGAAATCATAGCTTTGGCTAAAAAAAATCATGCTGAAAAGTATTTCAAATATATTTACAGGGTTAGAATTCTTGTGCTGAATTCTGTTTGTAAAGGTTCTAATCCGTCTGAGTGCAGAGTGTCAGTAACATGGTAGTTCAGACAGTGAGTCAGTTGTGTCGTTTAAGGCCACTCATCCTACCTGCTTCCTCTACCACCAAACGCATTTCTGTGGAGTTTATGGTGCCTGAATGGTCAGTATCCTTGCGACAGTAGATTGCCTAAAACACCACAATTGTAATACCACATGTTACGGTGCATTACATTACATTCACATTTGCATAACGTTATGATGACAGCCACAGTGCAGTTAGCGCCAATATAGCATCATGAGCCTTGTAAGCAACAAATTGCTGAATTGTTAAATTTTGCATTGGGTTGGCGCCCCCTCCTGGGCTATTCCCTGCATTACACCTGTAGCTCCAGACCCCCACAGCCCTGAATATGACAAGCAATTACAGAAAATGGACACGTGGATAATTGCAGCACAAACCATGTATTTTTCAATTTTGCTCCACAAAATCTTGAATTCCAAAAGGCCCAGCTTTCCACTTCCATCTTTCTGTAAAAATGTCTAAGGAACAGCAACACAAGTGCAGTTCACTGGAGAGGCCAGTACACAGTATACACAGTAAGGATGTCACCACTGTCATATGACTTATGGCTATAAAACATGAGCAGGCACCTGATAAGAAATGGACCCTGGTAATATCCAGCTTAAAGACCACACTTGAGGGATCTAGAGGCCATAATTTTATTATAGTTATACATAAAACAGTATAGGAATGTATAAGGATTGCATTAAGCGAGGCTGCTTATGGTATCAGAAGAGTCAAACGCTACAACAGCCCCAGGTTTAATCAATATCAATTTTCCTGAAATACCAAAAAGAAAAACAACATAACCTCTAGTGAATGTCCCCCATCTTTTAAATCGCTGCCAAGAGTTAGATATTGCAGCAATATTTTGGAAAACAGAAAAGGATACATCCAAAAGATTGACCATGTTGCGGCACGTTTCAAGGCTAAACCCGTCTATCCGAACTTCCTTCCCTAGAGTAGATATATGATTAATGTTATGAAGAAACAAAAATATGAAAGAATCATTGTACACATGCAGTCTATGGCCACAATGTGTACATTGTTTGGAATGTTCTCAGCAATCCGATGCAATACTGCATCTTCAATTACAAAAGAAGCGCATTTGACTGTTCATAGTTCACACTCCTAAATACTACCTGTTCTCCAAAGAAAAGGGATTTAAAGTGGGAGAGTCACATGATTGTGGTACTTTGAGGAATACAGATGGCTACTCACAATTGGACACCACTTTATTCAAAATTCTCCTTAGTTCAAAGGCAGAGATTTCACAGTCCTGTAACAAGGGAATGTAATAAATATTAAAGTTCTTATGACTTACTACATTAAGCTCCTCAAACTTGTTTCATTGAAATACTGATATAATCCAACTTACACTCTCAAAAGGTCTGTATTTTAGCACTTCTCAACATTTTTCTTAATATGACTATTAAAATTAAAGTACTCACATATCCAGCCAATTTCCCAAATAGATTTTTAAATGTACTATCAATCTTCTCTTCAGTTATTTCCACCTGTAACCACAAAGAAGGAAGTCACATTAAACTCACTGAAGGTTGTTGGTAATTACAGGACTCCATTGAGGAGACAGACATGCTGTAGTTCTGTATGCTCTATAAAAGTAATTTGTATAAACTGTGGAAGTTTTAGCTTGTATAGTGCTCTGGGCAACCCCCCCCCCCCCATGCCAAAAAAATCACCATTTGACTAAGTGTTATTTGTATGATATTTTGAGTGATACAAATAAATCATTTTAAATTTAAATCTAATTTCACCAGTTGCATCAGTACTGTGCTATTTGATAGATTAGCCCGCCCACCCTACCTCAGGCTCAGCCTAGCTTGGCCCCCACCTCGTCTGGTACGTCTGAGTGGTGGCCTGCCCAGTTCTCAGACTAGAATCAGGGTGCCCACTCTGACAAGGTTAACTAACCCACACAGTGACATGATGTCATTGATGTGTGTAATAGAAACTAATAGAAAACTGATCGCACAAATGTCACAACCAATTCCTTTTTTGTCTGGCTGCCTGTGGCACCCACATGTAAATCCACCTGTGGCCATAAAAGTACTACAAAGAATAATCAGAAAACAGCAGAACCGGAAATGCTTTTGCAACATGAGCTGCAAGCACTTCGTCTTTACCTCTCCCACGTTTGACTCAACGGGATTGTCCATTTCTCTGAAACACAAAGGGCACATAGGCTCTTAAAGGAGCCCAGCACTTCATCTGCTGGTTGATCACACCCCTTTCTTTCCTTATCGTTCTTCAAAACTGATGATGCAAAGACGCAAATATGACTTATAGACAAAGGTTCAAAAGATATAGCTATTGTGTCCAGAACTTACGGTTTGCACTGGTGTAGCAAGCTGCTCCCAGAAAATAATAATTCTTAGCGTATAACATATACTTCAAGTAGCTCAGTGAAAATACAGGGTCCCTTACTGAAACTCAGTCTGCTTCTCGGAGAAGACACGCAGGCAGAAGTCTCCATTCAGGTGGGGCTCAAAGGTGGAGGGTACAATAAGATACTCCCCGGGGGGCAGACAGAAGCGACTGCACACCCCCCGTAGGTTGATGAAAGTTTCAGAGCAAGCCTTGCACCCATTCTGCATGAAGAAGTTCCGGTTCAGGTGGACTTTCCTTTGGCCCACAAACTGGAAAGGGGAACCAGAGTGTGTCAAGAGGACATGTCTGGACACCCACATTAGACTATAACTTGCTTAGAGGGACCAGATCATCTATGTCAGGGAGGTAGATGAAAAGACCTGGGTTTAAGCACTGAGATCTTGCTGTGTACTGATTTTTCAGTCTCCTGACTGTCTCTATTGTTAATGTGAAACATTTGGATGAGTCTTTCAAATCAAGGAAACCAGTCAAAGCACAAGAACCAAACTATTTAGCCAAGGACAGGATTCTTTCAGTTTTAAAGTAGTTTGTAAAACCTGAAATAGCTCAAAGTGTCCACCCTGAAATGGATTATTTAGTCACTCTAAACCCATCCTGCAATACTGATTATCATAAATGTTTGCGGATTTCTTTCCAGATATCAGTAAAGATACTAATTGCTTAAATCCAGGTAATTAACAAATTACCTTCCCTGTTCTGGTGCAATAAGGTTCCCAAATCTTTAGCATTTCTGGTTTTAGGGGTAGTCAATCTTATCCAAAGGAACAGTGTATGTGTAAATTTTCACTGCAACTCCCTAATCACATTACTAATAAAAGGATTGATTGGCTGAAAAGTCCTCACATCTGGGTGTGAACAGCTGACCTAAAGGTTATTCCAAAAACCTGCATACACTGTGGATAAGACATGCGCTTTATTGAGGATTGGCCACCCCCTGCAATATTTGATCTCTGCTAATTTCTGATCAAATGGGGCAGTGATGGAGACAGTCAAAATTAACAAAGACACCTGGACATTAACAACACAAACAAAAAGTTCTGTACATAACCATAATTCCACTCCTTCTGACACATACCTCCAGAGGGACCTGTAGATGACAGAAAACAAGGAAGCATGTTAAGTTCAACACCATCAAATTTTGGGAAGGTAACACTACATGATACAGAAGTTGGCTAAGGGCGTCTGCCAAATGCTGTAAATGTAAATGTAAATGTGATAAGCCACACCTGTTAACTGTAATAAAGACACCAGCCCTCCAACCGCTGACCTGTTCTATCTTCACCTGTGATCCATTGGCTGGTATCTTGATTATCTTTGATCCTCCTATTTGCACTTGTCTTTCATTTGAATAGCTCTCCTTTTTGGTCTTTGCTACATTGTATAGCATTTGCTCCAGCTTGCGCTTGTTACTGGTTGTTCACTGGAAGGTCAGTCTAGCTAGTTGGCTCATTGACAGTTCTATGCTTATAGTGTGCTTATAGTGTGCTATCTGGCTCACTTGCACATCACTTTAAAAAAAAGCATTTGCTAACTAAATAAACATAATGCAATGCACTTTTTAATGTTGTCTTTTGGTCCAAACCTCTTGGCATCAGCCACATAACTCATAACTCGTGTCTGTCTCCAAAGGCACTAAAACACAACCGTAAGCCTACAACACATCCAACTAGAAAACATGCCTGTTGGCTTCATGGGAACCCCATCCTTCCTCACCTCATAGATGGCAAAGCCGATGGTGAGCATGTCCTCCCCCATCTTCCTCAGGCGGCGCCGGTTCTTCTGCATCAGGCCCACCACAAAGCTGCAGCCGACCTCCTCATCATCAGGGCCATCGTCCTCTTCCTCCAGCTTAATCACAAACTGTGGGTTTGTCCAGAAGGTGTCTGCAAAGAAGAGTAATGGTGCAATATTTCTGTGACATCAAGGTTCGTCCAAACAAGCAAAATATAAACTGGCAAACAGCTTTTGCTCTTATGCAGGAATGCAGTAGAGTATGGATATGCTGGCAGATTTGGGAGGGTCCTTGAATACATTAAATTGTCAATTTTATTCAGCAGGAGGCCCTGAAGTCACATTTTGTCTGGGGTTCCAGAATTTCCAGCTACACCCCAGATCCTGTGAATAAATGCCAACCTTCCACAAACACTGTCATCATTTCAAAGAGCTTTTGCTTGGTTAATGACATAGTTAATGACTGGTTTTTGGGTTGGGTTGGTACTTGGATAATTCCTGCACCCCCCAGCGGTGGAGCCTCTCCTCCAGGTTCCATCAAATTTGGACATGCTCCATTTCATGGTATCCTCCTCAGAGAGAGCATCAGGGGTGAGGTTGCAGATTTCTACCCGGGAGAAGTGTTGCAGGAAGTCGGAGAAGGACATCCTGAAGGGCAAATGGGGAAAAAACCAAAAAGCAGATCCCAGTAAGGTGTGAGAAACAGAGAGGCTAGGTAATCACTTATCTGCACTAACTGCCTTTGAGAACATTTTACCTTAAATTCTAATCTTAAAGTACTAGTAAGGGTACAATTACTATTAATTAAATATTCCTTTTATGGTACAAAAATGGACTCTGAGGAACATTTTTGTACCATTGGAGGTACATTAATGTAGTTTGTACCTTGGGGAACAAAACAGTACGAGGACAGTACTCTTTTTTTCTGACAGTATGTATGATGAGAAGAGGGACATAGAGAGAGGACGAACAATGATTCGATTTACCAGAACTCTCCGTCCTCAGATCGGTTGGTCAGCCTCGCTCTGTCCTCATCGCTGATTTGACTCCACTGAGCGGAGCTGTAAGAAAAAAGATCAACTGTGAACATAAACAGCCACCAAGCTGAACAAAATGAACCTTCCTATTCTAATGTGCATAAAATGCAAATAAATGCTTGCATTTCAATTTCTGAAAATTAAAAAATAGAATGAATGGACAGTTCATGATTTAATGTAACCTGAGTGGCTCTTAATACAGGTGATGCCATCAATTCATGTTTACCACAGAAACTCAGCTTAAGCATTAAGCCAATGGGTGTGCAGCTCTTGCTCTTTAAGATTCATCCCTTTCCTGGAAATTTGCCAAATATTGTCAGTGGAAACACCATCCCATCCCCCTGGAAAGCAGTGTCAAACAGCAGAGCTGTACCTGTCGTTCCAGTCGCCTGTCCACTCCACCTGTCCCCAGGGGTTCCTGATACGGATCAGCTTCGCCATAGCTCTTTGGTAGCTCACCTTTACAGCGACATCACACAGAAACCTGAGCTCCTCAACCTCAGTGATGCCACACCCGGGCATGAAGGAGGCAGCTCACCTCCTCTGCGCCGGTCACAGAGTACGCGTGGCCCTTCACCAGCTTTTGGGTTGTGATGGCCTCCGAATCCGCCAAGCTTGTGATCTGAACCAATTGAGGCCTGTATATATTAGTGTACATCACTACCCACAAGCCTCTACTTGTCCACATTTGATGGCGACAAAAATGTTGAGAACAGAAATCTAAGTATGTTCATTAAGTAGCTAATCTAGCAGATTAAATGGATTATGAGAATATCATTTAATCAATGAAAAATGTTCACCATACCCAAGACCATTGCATTAAAGGAGAAAGAGAACAAGAACTGCTTATGGCTAGTGGCTGGCTAACTGGACAGGGGCTGTGTGTCGGATGTGTTGACGCACGTCGATGGAGCAGCCCAGGAGGGACCCCCTGTGCAGGGCTTTCTGGATAATTTTGAAGAGGTTGGGGTTTGGCTTCATTAGCTCGTGCATTTCAGTGACGCCCCCAGTGAAGTCCTCAAATCCTTCCGTCATGCTCCCCCCTGACAGAGCCTCATAGCTGCCGTTCAGCCTACAGCAAGCAGGCGACATTGCTCAGTGTAGCTAAATGCAGCTAAGGATATAAATGCACGAGGCTGGATGACGGTGATGTGACTGTCTCTAATTACAGCTTTTCAGGTGCGTATAGTTTTTAATACTGTGTTTTACAGTTACGGTATTTTAAAATAAGTTTAAGCTGCATGCAGCTGAAAAGCTGCTCAAACAGGAAAAACAGCTGAGTAGACAGTTTACATACTATTGGCAGGCATGGCTCACTCACTTGGCGTAGGCCTTCTCCAGCAGGGCGCTCCAGAACTCAGATCCCTCTAATGAGTGGACAAACAGCAGCTCCCCGTCTCTGGTGGGCAGCCGGTCATCGATCACCATATCCACCCACTCGCCAAACTGCCAGAACTATGGCAACACAATGGTTAATATTTTTGGATAATATACATTTTAAAAACTCACAGACAGCACCCCACCCAGGGAAAATCCAAACCTTATGGCCTTTGCTGCCAGGGTTATTCTCCAGACACCCCCATGACCTCTCCTGGCAGGGGCAAATTAATGCATAGCCCCTGTTTCCCCCACCAATTTGGCTAGTTTTACTTCCAACACCCTGCACACTGATTAGCGGATTGCTGAAGTAACATTGCTTGTTATTGTAACTTGTTTCTCTTTCAGCTACATAATAGCTTCATTGGCCCACTTGAATGAAGTCATTCAAGGTCACTTTTTATACTTATGACAAAATATTTCTGAAGAACAGTTTTTCCCAAATGCAGAAAAGTTTGGTTCTCAGACTAGTCCTTAATTTACCTGGAAGTGGAAGATTCCAGCATAGTTCTCCTGGAAGCTCTGGTCACGTGGAACAACGCGAGCCAGCACCTGCTCATTCAGGGTCAAAGAGGCGATAACGGCAAGTAGCCAGCAGTCCCCTAAGAAAAGCCAGTGTCAATGCCGTACTCCAGTTATTAAAGGAAGCACATAGATTTATATTGTTCTATTCTGTTTATGTGTGTTTGTGTGTGTATGTCTGTCTGTGTGTGCGTTTGTGCGTGTGTCTGTCTATTTGGTCACCCTTATACTAACCAGCATGTCAGAGTAAACCTAAGAGCCACGGCCACCAAATGGAGAAATAACGGATGGATGAGTGGGTGAATGAATGAGTAGATGGATGAATGTATGCACTACTGAATGGATTATTTGTACTCCCATCCATTTTTTAGACTGATTATAAGGGCTATTATAATAATAATACATATTAGATTATAAACCATAAAGTCTGGAAGGAAGGTGGTGCTTTGCTTAAATCCTGGAACTACTAAGTTTTGAAAGTCTTATTATGCAAGATTAACAGCACATCTGGGGTGGTTGTGTTAGCCATTTAAAAATGAGGATTAGTGATTCCCTCAGTTTCCTGCTCAGCTTCCATCAGCAGTTTTCTGGTCCAATATGATCCATTAGCAAAGGGATGCATCCCTTCTGCTCACTCTGCCCCAGCCTCTCGAACCGGAACATTTATTTGCAGCAACAGCTTTCAAAGGATAGTTCTGTGGGAACCACTACTGCCAGGGCATAAGAGGGGCCATAATTCTAGAGCGAGGCCAACCTTATTGTTAGCCAGTTATACATTTGAATCTGTGAGTGACAAGGGAAGTAGGCACTCTGGGGAGCAATCAGCTTTCAGCTGGGATCAGCACACCAATCATCATTCTGCAAACACAGGTGTCATTGTGCTTCACCCCTATGGGTCCAAAGATCTTCAACACAGGATTAAAGCTATTTTGAAGTAATGATCTTAATTAAGCAGCTCTCAACCTGAAGTCTTACCGCAGCAGTAATTCAGAGCTGATCAGCAAAATAGCTTCCCAGCATTTATCTGTGATGACCAGAGTCCTGGGGGTATAACACTTCATAAATGCAGAGCTTCTCTGACACTAGGAGAACGCATTATGATAAGCCTAACATCCATCAGGCTCCTTTTCAGTGCCAGTAATGCAGAACACTGAACTTGTGCTACCTAAAACCTGTGTTTACAGTCCTGAGGCTCGCACACAGCAGCCCTTGTACTGCAGTTTGGTAGTTAGAAGATACTTCCTCGTGGGGAATTTGATCCAAGTGCAGCCAACCCAGAATGGGAGTCGCACACCCTTTCTCTCCAGCACTGCATTTTTAAAAAACAAGAAACATTTATTATGAGCCACAGCCCATTTCGTAAACAAGAGAAGGGGCATCGTTTAACTGCAGGAGTGAAGTTTAGCTCAGCAAAGACGAAGAAGTGAGCAAATAGCATTGATGACCGACCCAGCTCTCCCTGGCAGATATCTGTCCTGGCACCGCCAACGATGAACTGTGGACTGAGACATAATTCCTTACAAAGAAAAAAGGCAATAAAATATAAGCATAATTGTCAATTATGGGATTTCTTTCCACATTTATACATATAAAGAACGCATAAGGTGCCCTGAGAAGGTTCAGTAAAAGAACAAAATTTTTCGCAGATTGGATTTATTACAGAACGAAGACGTCTGTAATGAAGCTATGCCCTGTGCAACCAGAAAGCTGTAACTTTACTTTCGTCTGGCACAATATTGTATTGTTCAGGTTTGCAGTCCTAAAAATAGCGCTAAGCATGAGAAACACACAATATAAAAATTTAATGGTAGGTAATTATATATTTTTATATATGAAGTTACCTTTGAGTATCTTACATATCCGAGCAAGCATAAAACAGGGAAAATATAAATGAATATGATGTAATTTAGAAGATACATTTCCGCCTCGTGTCTTCCTATTCCCCTATGTCTGGGATACTGTGTTTGACAATCAAACCACCGAATCGTGGATCTCAAATACTTTATTTGTGTATACATGAAATTTACATGACCAATTCAAGCCATATCTTGATGTTGGATTATTTTAAACATAAACACAAGAATCTATTTGAGTAGTTCACAGCTAAGTCTGTACTGCTAAATAATAGTAATAGGTACTGTAATAATAATAATAATAATGTACCTTAGGACGTTTCCAGGTGATGCCGTGCACCTTCGCCGATTTCGGTCCCAGTTCTCTGTAGCCGAGGGATGCCGGATCCGCCGGGAAAGCGTCATCCTCGAACAGCTTTCCACTCTTCAGGCACTCTTGTCTGAGCGCCTTGAAATCTTGCTCCAGGAATTTCACCGCTTTCTCATTGCTGCCGATGCCCTGAGCTCGGTCACGGTTATGTTGCAGCTTAGCCGCGATTCCGGAACTTAGCATTTTTGTGAGTTTTGTTCACGACCCTGGGATGTGTATCCTTTGTTGTAAAAAGTAACACGATGAATGAAGTTTAAATGAACTGTGGAAGCTATATGGGTGTGCCTCACTGCCTTTGATTAGTGTGTGTGCGTGCTCGCATGCACCACAGAGTAACAAAAACCTGTAACTTTTTACTTTGTGGGGACTTTTTTTGATAACCTCAATTTTGTAAAAAAAAATCTGTGAATGCAATCAAAAACTAACACCAAGCATCAGGAAAACAAAAAGGGGCTTTATTGAATAGTATGAAAGCAGGGAAATAAAACAAAACCAACGTCGGGTCAAAACAGGAAGGCTTGGCACAGGGAAGGACACAGGCAACAGGAGAAGGGACATTATTCAGCCTGGGGCTGAAAAGGCAAACAGTCATTCAAATACAAGGACTAACGAGGGGTAACAAGCATCAAGCATGGCTCATCAGGGCCACATTAGGGAGGAGACAGGAGCGTCAGGCGTGCAAGACATGATGGTTTTGTTACTTACGGTTAGGGCTCTTGCCTTTTCCATAGCTGCTGACTATGTTAGAGCTGAATTTTTTTATATGTATGTGATATAAGATCTATTTTTTTTCCACTTTTTCAACTCTTCTTGACTAATTTTGTGTATGCAGGGATGTCACATGAACCGATTTTGCTTCAGACAAGAGTCACATTGAGCTGAGGTTAGAGTGGATCTAGAGTGTCGTCTGAGAACTGGTTATGCAAGAAATGTCCAGAATATGTCTCTAAAAAAATGTAAATATAAATCTCAAATGAAGCAGAACCAATGAAACTGATATTGTCCTAAATTATCACACATACATTTTTTCCTGTGGCTGTTCTACTTGCCACCAGCAAAAGCCATGTAGTGTTTTTATGTTCAATTAACTACTGCAATACATTAATGCCCTATGTTGGGAGGGGCACAACAAGCACAAGCTAAATAATAAGATATTCCCAAGATAACATCAAACATGCACACAGAATCATAAACATCATTCCAGTTGTGGAGCATAATCCATTTCACTGTTTACGCTGAATGATGTATAGTAGTTTTCTGAAAAGCATGAATGAATTGAGGAATGATGCATGAGCAGTATAACTGTAGAACCTGTCCATGACGTCAATTTAACTATATTATTTATACAAAACTCTTCATATAGTGTGAGATTTGTTTTCCATTCACACAGAACCTGATTAAATTACACGACAGGATGAACAAGTTGTGAAGTCTGTTCTAATAAAAAATAACGAACAGTTAAGAAGTAGATATCTATATATCATCCATTTTAACAGTAGTTTTTGGCCATTGAGGTGGCTGTGAAACCACGAGTGACAAAATCCCAGCAGCCTTCTGCCTACAGGACATTAGAAAACAAATTCTGCTACCATTTTTTAACCTTAGCTGATTGAGAGTTTACTATTAAGCCAAATGCTTAAGTAGTTATGAGAAAGACGTTTGAGGAGCCTGCTGTCACGCCCAACTCCGTCCGATCCTCCTGTGTGCCACGCCCGCCTCGTTACCTCGTGTTAATGCCCGATTGTTCCCACCTGTTGCTCGTTGAGTTCAGCTTGTCTTGTGTATTTAGTCC